>JAFFZH010014052.1:1951-52299 GCA_018420115.1 Euura saliciscinereae | reverse complement strand
ATTACAAAAGATTACAAGAGATTACAAAGGATTACAAAAGATTACAACAGATTACAAGAGATTACAAGAGATTACAAAAGATTACAAAGACTACAAAGATTACAAAAGATTACATAAGATTACAAAAGATTACAAAAGATTCTCGAAGGGGTGTATACCAGATTACACGAGTGATCAACCCTCGAGAAAAACTGTCTTCGGATAGAAGCGCAGCGCGCGACATTATCGGTAGTACAAACTCTGTGCAGAGAATCCAGCCGACTTCTACCGTCACCAAGGCTGTCGTTAACACGGAGTAGTAAGGAGACAACACTCTGCGATAAAACTTGTCCCAAAGTTTAAGGCAAAGAGGAATCAAGGAGAGAGATTCTTCGGAGAAGGTCAATTATTGATTTTTTATTTATTAAAAAGACCGCGGACAACATTATAGGCAAAGAGGAATTGAACAAAAAAAATACGTTCTTCAAATGAGTGAAAACCAGTGGAAATGAGTAGTTGATTTTCACAAGCAGAGGATCGTAAGATCATAAAGGGGAGAGGGATGCACTACGCGGGCTTACAGCGTAGAAGGTGCTTGAACCGCATCTTGGTAGTTTCTCTACTTTCCCGAATCGAAATTTAACGCCTGTTTTGAACCTCAGTTGTGAACAATTTCGGTATTGAAATTTAGATCCTCTGTAGCGCCGCAAATTCGTAGATACCGGAAAAAAATGCAACATTCGAGGGTCAAATGAGGATCTCGCAAGAACCTCCAGATTCTCCAGAGTCAAATCTACCATAAGTTGGCTACCATTCGTATCGAACAGCTCAAGTTAGCACCTCGTTTAACCCTCAAATACTGTATTTTTTTCCGGTATCTACGAATTTGAGGCGCTAAAGAGGATCTAAATTTCTATAAGAAAATTGTTCACAACTGAGGTTCAAAACAGGCGTTAAATTTCGACTCGGGGTTGTAACTCTGTCCCAAAAACTGGACCAACATTTGAGCCGAGCGCTGCTTGAGTGTTGTCTCCTTCTTACTACTCCGTGGTCGTCGAGTCTCCTTCCCTTTTCTTGGTGGGTATCATAGTGGCTATTCTCTATTCTATATAGCTACAATCGTAGTTTCCCAAGCGCCGTATGGTGACTAGCCTAGGGTACGCAGATCGCTGGGAATTCTTGCTGCGTGTAGCGGTGGTCGCTCTTCTCTCATTCTCATCTATTGGCATAGGAATAGAGATATTTTCATATATCAGTGGTCCATTAGCGAAGCTCGAAAGTTTCCTGAATTGGCTGCTGGAGTTCTGGCGCTGGGTAGCTCATGGTCGGAGTATAAACAATGTTTCACCTCAAAATAGTGTTCCAAGCTGCACGCGTCTAATATTCTTGCTCATGCTCTATTCTATTATATTGGACCAATTTAAAGAATGCACCAGTATAATTGGCAAAAAAATTTTAAGGTAGAAGCTTTCCAAGTGAAAGGATTCGATGATTTTGTCTACTATGTAGATTTTTATGACAAATTTTTAGACCTTATTGTTAGATCGTTTCGGATGTTAGAGCCCTTAAAACAGGGGAGGCCAACAGGGACTCCCAGAGCCAAATTCACTCCCGCCAGGTATACGTGCGCTCCTAAGCTTGTTACCCGTCCACTTAGAAAGGATTAATACCTGACCACCTGGGACTACCTGCACTGAACGGGGGGTCGCATAGAACAATGGGTTCTTAGAATAATTTACCTGGTCAGATGTAAACATATCGAACGTGTCCCATATTCCTATGCCCAATTGCTCATGCCTATTGTCCGTTATCATAGGATCGACAGACCTTTCCTCAACCCAGGTAACAAGCTTACCTGACCCGCCCAATTATGTACTCCGGCTTCCGGGCTTTGAGCTCCCAAAATGGCGCGTGTTGGACACCCTGGCCTTAAAACATTCTGAGGGGACCAGTATAATGTAGGGATTTGGAAACGATCATCCGTGTGAGAATTTATGATGAACTATTCAAATTCCCACGGGTCGTTTGAACGCGAGCTAACCCGAAAGTCGTGGTACTTCGGATTTTTTTGTGCAGAAGTGTTCTCTGAGGTCTAAGGATTTCGAAAAAATCGGTTTGGAATCGGATAACGAGCTATTCAAATTTGCGCGCCATTTTCAGATTTTTTTTTAATTTAGAGATGGTGCTCTTTATTTTAAGTATTTGCCAGACTTATTACCATTACCATTGGCTGTGCGGTAACCTCATCCGTGATTATTTTACTATCTTCGCTGGTAAAGTTCACAACACTTTCGAAAAATAGCTCAAGCCCCTTGGGTTTTTTCCTATCGCAACTAGTAATTTTTCGTATTATTATTAAACAAGCTAGTAATTAATAATAAAATGCACTTATATCCCGAGTTTCCTAGCATATTTTGGGACTTTTTAATACAAAAAGTCTCTCCGTGTTGTGACAATTTGTATATTGAAAGGACGATTTTAACAAGAAAAGTGACGAGTTTAATGAGAAAGTGACAGAAAGACATTTGAACTGCGCGCCATAATTTTGAGTAATGTGGTCGCGAAATAAAAGTAAACTGATTAGCGTGGTTGAAGGGCTAACGCCGGAAGAGATGGGTTAACTCTCTCTCTTGGGAAGTAGTAAGAAACAAAAGCCTAAAGACAGTTTTCATCTTCCCAGAGACATTTTTAATTGAACATTCACTAAAACAAAAGTCGTCACTTTTACTAGTATACAAAATTCATAGACTGATCAAATATCTAAAAGAGATTTACAATTTTATACATACAATTTTTCTTATTAGCATTGAAAATGCTTCCGTTTTCGGGGTAATAGCGAACCACTGGTTCAGTATAGGGGTCCAGATATCAAATGTCACAAAAAGTTGTCACACGAAAGCGTTACGCTGGTTGAGCACCAATGGTTTTAGTGGATCCAGATAGCCATGAATTCTGAGGCTCGACGATTGCGAAACAATTGAGAAAATATTGGAAACGTATACGTGAAATTTGCGATTTTGTACAGCATTATCCAAATATATGTATAGCAAAGAATAAATTCCTCTTCTACAGATCAGATAAAATTCGGAAACAGAGAGCGAATTGTTTTAAATCGAATTCACACTAACTTGAGTCACAAGAGTGCCAGCGGTCGAAATTCCAAAAGACCAAAAAATAGAACGGGCGAAATGTCGAAAAGTGAAATTAACAACGATTCGAAATGTGAAATGGGTCATAATAAGGATAGGCCAGAATATCGTTATTTTGAAAATCGATGTTTCGTTTTCCCGGAATATTGATTATTGCATAACAAATTTTTGGAATGACTGAACGTTCAAATAAATAACCCTTTCGCTGATAAAGCCGTTTGATTTTTTAGGCACGTCGATAAGAAAAAAATCGTTCTTCTAATGTTCCGTGATTTTTAGAAAAAAATGGAAAAAAATCGAGATATCGGCCGTTCTGTTTTTGATCGTTCGGAGTTTGTACCAGTATCCATTTTTTTTTAAATTGATCCCAAATGTAGGAAATCCAAAGGCAACAAAACAAAAGATAGTCAAAACGTAATGCACAAAGACGATAAAACAGGGGACATTTTCAATGCCTCGGATGCTTGCGTTACACGCAAGATCTGTAGATTTATACAATTTTAATTTTACACTGATGGTTATAATATTTTCTGTATGAAGGAGTGTGCATGTATGAATGGATATTGATTTTTTGATTTTTGTTTGAAACGAGATTTTCATCATTGAGAGGACAATTTTACTCTATATATACAATTCAATAAAACTAAATTATTTGACGTTCCTCGTAATTATACCTGTGTATAATTCCTTTTAAGATATAAAACCTACAATATGCATTTCCTTGAATTAGGTAGTGAAAATATTAGTGTATATACGTATTGTATGAAAATTCATCGACTCCGTCAAAAAAGGTATTTCTTATTCCTATTCTTCAAAATTTGACGCGATTTAGAAAAAAAAATCTAAAAATGGCGCGCAAATTTGAATAGCTCGTTATCCGATTTCAAACTAATTCTTTTCGAGATCCTTGGACCTCAGAGAACACTTCTGCATAAAAAAATCCAAAGTACCACGACTTTCGGGTTAGCTCGCGTTCAAACGACCCGTGTTCCACGATCGTTTTCTTTCAACTATTTTCAAATAACTTAGTCTGAACAACAAAATTTTACAATTTTGACGTGTTTTGGAAACAAATATCTTTTTTAACGGGTGGAAACTTTGGTTGAATGTATAACTTGATGGTGTTAGAGTATTGACAGAAGTGGAGGCCTGGTCAATAATACTGTTGATGACAATTATTGGAATGTATCTTCATATCGTAGCACGTATCATCTTTCTGTACAAATCCGTAAGATCTTCCCGTGAATCCTTCAACCGGCCTGACATAAAACCCTCTCCTTTAACAAGAGTATCGCGTCGCATCCTTGATAATACATCACACTATATACAGTATATGATCCATAGATTTTCGGATGATTGCATTTGCCCATAATAAACGGTATAGGCTCACCAGCAGGACGTTTTTTTAGCAGAAATTGATCTTTCATTCTATTTATTAATTATGATCGGATGCCAACCGTCGATGAGTACGGTAGTCAAGGATTATTTTTTCAGCAGTTTCAATGCTAATTATAGGTATATGATTATTATTCTTTCAGAGATGAGGCGTGAAAGGTATCTGTTAATCGTATATGCTAATCGAACATCATTAACCTTCAGAGTTTCACGAATTGCAGTGAAGAAACGATACAATCAAGTTCATCGTTCGATCACCGTTGGTCATTGCTTATGGATCACGAATCCATTGACGGGATTTCCATGAGTCGGTAAAATTCACAGATTTAAAGTTCCTGCTACTGACTTATGGGTACGTGATAAGGATTCCAGCTGCTGTACGTCGTCACGATCCGACCACACGATACGCATCGTACAGTCACACCGAGTCGTCAAAGCTGCTGCATGGTCATATATGGAAACTGTGATACGTATCTATACGTTTCCAGCAGCTGTGAATTGCTGGGAGGGTTGAGGAAACCCACTCAAACAGAGCGATGTGATAAACATTCAACAGAATTATTCAAATGTGTTTGTGTTGCTCTTCGGAGACTGTTCTTGATGAAGTGATGCTTATACCAGAATGAAGGTGAGCTGGCCGCGAATTGAGTCACATATGTAGTTATCTCTGGATTATTCTATATAATTTTACGCCTGGAAACGAACGCGGCCACGACTCTGTGGTTAACGGGCCTTTTCCAAATCAACTAGCATCAACTGCTTGGCTTTATCGGTAAGAAAATTATTACGGCTAACACCTAGGCGAGTATATGGTATTGGTATTTAGTAATCGTGAATCGTGATATAATTGAGATCGTAGATCGAAGGTCAATGAGAAACAAGCGCCTTATGGTGAGTTGAACGGTAGTATTCTACAGAAATGTTCCCATTAGCTATGGTATAGACATACTCACAGGATATGTCTATATATGGCTCCTAAATACTTAGGAAACTTTGATCATTCGATGGACAATTCATATGTAATTCAGAAACGCGCAATACCTAGAAACATGGATTGAAAAAACAACGAAAAAAAAAACATGGAATCAAAAGTTCGCATTCGAAGCAAGGCCGAACTACTGTGGCATCGAATATTGGTTTGTTGTTCTATACAAAAGGAAAATATATGTGTCACATGGTACAAAATTACTGACTCATATTCTTTACGGTTTTCGGTTACTGAATCATAGGGAATATTATATTTTTTATTTAGCTCGTATTAACAATAAATTTCAAATTCTTGGAATCAAAATCTGACGAACTGTGTCAGCACTACTTTTATGTTTTTTCTTATTTACTCAAAAAAGGTTTGTGCCGAATAATGTTTCCCGCTGCTGTATGCACTTTTCAAAAACCATCCGAATTTCGCTTTTGATCGGATCCTAACTACACTGTGGCATTGTGGAATCTTCTCGAAGATATGACCAACAATCAGCTAACCGAAACGTTAAAGATCCTTTAGCCAATTGCCACACCTGAGCACGACAGTTTGACAAGCCTGTCAACTCAGGAGACCTCCTTTTCGAGGAGCACTAAAGCGTCGATACCATTGAATGGTAATCTATACTCACCCATCGCTTGAGAACTGCGATATCGCCGAAGCTTCATTCCAGGAAGTCAGAGAATGGATAAGAATCGGGTACTTGCATTACAGACAAGTAAGGGCAACACTATGCCCATTTATGTTATACTATGAAAATACTGACTGTCGGCAACGTACAACGAACACAAATTTTGTCTGAACTGGTCTGATAAATCGAGTCATTCAAATATATTCCAGTTATGTAGCCATTTTCCCAATTCTGTTTATAATGGAAAATGCGAGCTGTAGGCGTGGTATTGCTTTTGTAGTATATTTAGGGACATACTGGTGTATTTCATGTGAATAAATAAATTATTTCCTGCGTATAATAGTAATAAAGTTTCCTTGAATGTTAATAGGTATTGCAGTCTGACCCGAGTAGAAATTTGATAGGGCTAGCCTGATGTGCTATCAGGCCCTGATTGAGCTTTGTTCAGGCGGTCCTGAGTAAGACAAACCTGCTGTGGTCCTGAGTAGGGTCCCATCAGGTATCCCTAACAGGGGCACTCCTGATATGACCCTGGTCAGGATGCTTTCAGGCCACACTTACCAAGGTTTGCCTGCTGGGCCCCTGGTCAGAATGCTATCAGGCAACACTAGCCAAGGTTTGCCTGCTGGGCCCCTGATTAGGATGCTATCAGGCAACACTTGCCAGGGATTGCCTGTTGGGCCCCTGATTAGGATGCTATCAGGCAACACTTGCCAAGGTTTGCCTGTTGGGCCCCTGATCAGGATGCTATCAGGCATCACTTACCAAGGTATGCCTGTTGGGTCCCTGGACAGGAGCTGACAGGCATCCCTTCCCGAGGTGTGCCTGATTGGCCCATGATCAGGATGCTATCAGGCAACAATTGCCGAGGTTTGCCTGTAGGGCCCCTGATCAGGATTCTATCAGGCATCACTTACCAAGGTATGCCTGTTGGGCCCCTGGACAGGAGCTGACAGGCATCGCTTACCAAGGTATGCCTGATTGGCCCCTGATCAGGATGCTATCAGGCAGCACTAGCCAAGGTTTGCCTGTTGGGCCCCTGATCAGGATGCTATCAGGCAACATATACCGAGGTTTACCTGTTGGACCCTTGGTCAGATTGGCTTCTAGAGTACATGATACTAGAAAGTGCAGCGCGCCTGTTGCGTCCCTGTTCAGGTTGGTATCAAGCATCCCCTACTGAGGCAAGCCTGTATGGCCGCCAGCAAGGTTGGCGGCAGGCATCCCTTACTCAGGCATGCCTGCCACGCCCCGGATCAGGTCTTTATCAGGCTGTCTTTATTACGGGTTTCATGCCACAGTGTGAAATGTGTGATTCATTAAGAATCAACCATTATTTGGTACACTTTTAACCTGCCGGAAGCACGCAGGATAATCATTCAGATAAATATATTCGAAGCTCTTATTATTAGTAGATCGAAGTTTTCACAATATCTAATAAGTAGTTTGGCGTAGTAGGTATGGCGTGCGATTAGTAATGCGAGCGAGCGATAGGTCCAGGATCGAAACCCGGTTAGGTCGAAACAATGCGAAGTTTTTCTGAAGTGAAATTGCGTTCTAGCGTTGGTATGCGGCCGAGTATGAGTGGTTCAGCTTACTCAACCCATAAAATTTTTATTCAATCATTATTTTTGTAGCATCGGATGATACAAACACAAATCCACAAATATGATCAGGGCTTGATCAGGGATTGATCAGGAAGCTTGATCAGGAAGCTTGATCGGGGCCTGATCAACAAACCTAATCAGGGCCTGGCTGTAAAATACTGATCAGAGCCTGGCTATAGAACCTGATCAGGGCCTGGCCGTAATCCTAGAATTTTGCGTTACATTACTGATCAGGGCCTGACCAGGCAGCCTAATAAGCACCTGATCAGGTGGTAAGGTTTGCTTGATCATGCCCTGATTGTGGCCTGACCGAAATTTCTACTCGGGGACCTCTCTATAAGCCCCCAATAGAGCCGGTTCCCCTATTTCTCGCTCGCAGCGTTCCCCCACTCTACCTTGTAACCTGAGCTCGCTTTCGATCCGCGCGTGAACCTCCCAATAATTCTAACTAGCGAAAAGGGCAAAGTGGGGGTACTTCTGTTCCTGGAAAAACTCTCCCCCTTGGGGGACTGGGTGGCCCTATAGAGAATTTGGACTCTAATAACAGAGGTTGTTCGTTTATTCGGAAGTTAATTCACCTTCATCGTCAAATTTGAACGTATAGTGAGCATACTATAAGTAAATTGTAGAAGTAAATCGAAAGGGACGATCGAATACATTGAATAGGATCACAATAAATCTCGGCCTCTTCTGATCTTGAGTTCCGCTCCGATCAATTTACAACCTGTATATCACTGAGTGGCAAGTCGATTTCACGTATTCAAGGTTAGACAATTAGTAAGGTATGTTTTCTGTTATCCAACGACTTGGACAAGTAGCCTGTCTACTAGTTTATACTTTATTATAAACTTCAGGTCACCACCAATAAAATAAATCATTTCACATATTCATAATTTCAATATTATGTTACTAACATATCGTATAATATACGACAATATCTTTGCGATATTCTCTTATCACATTTTTATTACCGTGCTGTACCTCAAACATTATCATGTTCATTATGAAACGTCAGTGTGCCGTATCGACAGTGGAATATACTCATGAAACCATGGCAGCAATTCGTTCGTAGTGTCTCAAAGCTGCAATCATAAAACTATATCGCAGTGGAAATTAATTTACAGCAGTGGTCTCATTTGCTGAATTCATTTTTTGGGACGCTCGTTTCGTACAAAAAATATTGATATAAATACCTGCGATCTATGACTTGAACAACGGAAAAATCTAATCAAGTTAATCAACGAAATGACATGAATAAAAGTGATTGATATAATGATTGAACCGACTTGCATTCGTAGATTCTTCGAAAAGGAAGCCGAGTGGGTATCATATGTATGTTTGAAGGGTCGGCTGATTATGAAATCGTATACAGTTGGATTTGAGATTATTTGATCTGCAGAATTAGCTGAAGATGAGGAACAAATTTCGTATACATAGAACTTCAGCTGGTTACTTTCGAAGCGAAAACTTTTTTCGTAAAATTATTTGGCAAGAAACTGGATAGTTAACTTTCGCACTGAATTCGGTATCAAAAATACGTTGCAGATTTCTTCAGAAAAAGTCTGACACTGTCGCCGAGAATCTCAGCTTGGTGATCAGTTTTATTATTTTCGTCATGTAGCCGAACCGCTCCGTATTCCCAAGTATCTGATCGAAACATCCATTCAGCTCGTCGATGATAAATGGCAGTAAATATTTGGAAAGTTGTTCAAATATTAAATACACAGTCAGAATTTTGATCGTGCCACGCGTCATCTTATTTCCAAACTGAAAGATGCTGGACATTAAAGTTACTTTATGAAGCAGTTGAGTCTTTGAAGAAAGCCTAAGTAATATTGGAACGTAAATATTTCTTAATCTATCTATCAAGCGTTCTTGGCGAAGAAAAAGCCGCTTGTATAATATGAGCTAGAATTAGAACTAAAATATATAAACCGTGTAATAGAGAATTGAGTCGGTTTCGAAAGCAGACTCAACTATCCCCATGAAATTTTTCGAATTCAGTCCATTTCCTTTGTTCACTTCACCAATGAAAGCAAAAAAGAATCCATTCATCTTTCGGTAATTCGTGTATCTGGTCAATGCTGATGTCCTCATGGTGTAGAGAAAAGGAGAAAGGAAAATCAACGTAACCATAATTGAGTGTCAAAAGTGATTGCGCAATTGAACAGAGCCCCCAATGTTAGAGTTCGATAAATATAAACTGAAGATCGTTGTTTATTTTTAAACTAGAACAAGCTCTTCTATTTTCACCCGTGCTTTTAATACCAGCTTTTGATCACTCTTGTGAATCAACTATGAGTCGCAGAAATACCAAGTCGGTCTTTATGCTCTTTGACAACAAAACAGATCATCTTCGGACACACTGGGGGGGCTTTTACTGACTCATGCTTCAGGTTTTTCGCTGATGCCGAACAATGCCATGTCCCGTAGCCTATAGTACAATTCTGCGAAAAACTGCAATCAACAATAACCCTTTTGCAACAGGAAAATGCTAACACAATACCTGAGGTATAATAAAGAAGAAACCAGAATTGTATCGTGTCTGAACAATTTTTTTTAATTGAATAAAACCAAGCCCGGTCTGAGAAAGAAAAGAGCTAAAGAATTTAGATCATAACGAGATCCACACTTATAATAAATATGAAGATTAAGATCTCGTCTTGGGACAAAAAATCATTAAATAAACTGATGGACGCAAGATATAGTTTTACATACACCTTTGGAAGGCGGTTAGTAGTTTACATGGCTGCGGTGAAGGAATATGAGGTATTCAAATAAGGGTTGTTCAATCTATCCCAAATAACCCTGTGCGGCAAATATATCGCAATATAAATTCTTTCATATTCGTTGGTTCAAAATATTGTTCGGAAGAAGCTGTTCGCGTAACGTGTAATTTTACTAGCATGTAGGTGATACACACTCAATACCTACACAGAGGTTGGACAGTAGCACTGCGAGCGACTTTGGGAACAAGTGGTGAAACACATATTAGCAAACTTTTCCGAGAAACCCGCTACTTTTTGTTCAGGTTTCTCAAGTTTGTTACATATCACACGTGCGATGAAAAGAAGGCAATGAAGCTCGATCAAAAAACTAGACTGAAACAGCACCTTACGAGGGGAGGCTCAGATAGGTTCATCGAGTTAGGGGTACGGACTTCGCGTGGTTATAGTGTGGACAGGTACTAAGAAAAACCCACAAGCGACAGCCGCCAACTCGGCCCGGTTGCCGAGAAATCGCGGGTTGAAAATCGGATCGGCAGGTATAAATTTGTTATTATCTTGTCCAAAAACTTCCATGAAATATAAACACGTGGTTTACGTGACCTAATTTCGTGGTACATTCATAAAGTATCCCGATTTTCGAATAATAAACCAAATTCTTGTATTTACTGTCAACATATATTTCCTGGTACTCCATTGAAACACTTCCTACACGTCACTCCATTCAAGGAAAAACGAAAGTAAATCGTAAAATTGTGGCTCACGTATTCGCTAATAATACAAAAATTGGTAATTTTTGAATTAGTATAATACTAAAAGAATTAGAAGTAATATTAAATTGGAAATTTGAAGAAAAAAAAAATAAAAAAATTAGTTCGAAATTTTCAACCCGCGATTTCTCGGCAATCGGGCCGAGTTGGCGGCTGTCTCTTGTGGGTTTTTCTTAGTACCTGTCCACACTATAACCACGCGAAGTCCGTACCCCTAACTCGATGAACCTATCTGAGCCTCCCCTCGTTAGAGTAGGTATGTGAGTCGGAGTCCAAAAGGCAAAAAATGAACATTATGTTTAATCAACAGAGGCCAAGCTGGTCGATATTCCACTACGGACCACTGCTACTTGAAAACTGCAGTTGATGAAGTTTATATTTGGTACATGTATAGGTATGTTATCAGGGTGGTTAGAACACATGACTAAGTGACTACAGATGATAAATTGACTTAGGGGAGACCGGGGCAAAGTGGATACCCTAAGACTAGTTCGGACATAAAACATAAAATATCGACTAAAGCTTTATCATGTCGTATATATTTTGTAGTTTGTACCTTTAGGTAAGCGATTATGACGGTCAAACCCGATATTATTGCGACGTGCTTGCGTCATAATCGATATAAACCTAACCTGCAAACTGATCACTTTACCCCGATGCTGGGGTAAAGTGATCAAGCTTATGGGGCCAAGTGGAAAAATTCGTATTATGACGGATTCCTTATTCGTATTAGGATGAAAATAACGTCAAAACATTGCAAAATCTGTACGTATTGCCCTGAGTCTGATAAAAGCACGTGACTGTGAAAATTGTGATACCTACTCGAATCGAAAATGTTCGAAACACGACACCGCTGTCGCGATTCAAATGTCACCCGAAGTGAGGTTAGGTTGACGCTCGGCGGCTAACAGCGCTCGTGGCGTACATGGCCACTTTTCCCCGTTCATATTACCCCGCAGGTAACCCGACAACAATTTAATTGAAAACTTGATGCAAACTATGTTTAACAAAAAAAGAATTGATAGTACCATTAAGTAGACGTTTCAAGGAATCGAGAAAAAAATAAACCTAGTCAAAACATGCCATTGACGGCACGATAATCCGAAGTCTGAGTTGACGGAAATTATCAATCTACACGGCGTGAAACTAAATTGATTGATTTTTCCCGAAATATTGAATATTTCATAGGGTTCAACTATTTCATTTTGTAAAGTACGTCAGCACAAACCCTCGGTGTAAATACTGCCTTCTTAGAATCGCTCAACAAGAAATTATTCGAGATGGTCACTTTACCCCGCATGTCCACATTACCCCGGTCTCCCCTACGTATATTTTTAGCTCCTTAATTGTAAGATTTTTCACTTTCTCGTTTGTGTCTGACCTTAGGGGTTATAGGTATAGAATATGAATGTACATGACGTTCGTGGTGAATTTTTAAGAAAAAACAAAATGTTTTTCATGTACGGAAGGGTAAAATGTCAATAGTATAGCAGCTCTACAGCAAAGTTATAAGCACTTCCAGAAAAAAAAGAATCTCTACGTGACTTATAGTTATTGATACAAATAGTTCAGGGTATCAAAACGATGGTAATTCGCAAACAAACTGGGTCCCTTCAGTGACAGCCGGCCACCTCTGCCCTATATAACTGAACCATGCGAATAAATGGATGAAATTATGCGCTCCAGCTTATAATGACACCGATAAAACATGGCTACGTAAGCGACCCATCTTACAGTGATGTATTCTCGAAAACACCCGGTTGGCCAATCCCTAGCAAAAAGACGGTTGGGATACTGTTCCTGATTTCACCGAAGGCAAAAAGCTTCATATAGAGCAGTCGTGAAGAAAAGCTAACTGATAAATGGCCGTTAATAAGCACGACTGCGAAAAAATGTCATATAACATAGAACCGTTACTGTAGCTCAGAGACGATTTCACACTTTGTATTCAGGCGTGTTGGTGAGTAATAAGCATAAATCCATATTTTAGGTATGGTAATGGAATGAATGGTAAGAAGATACACAAACAGTTTCATCACCATCGGAGGCTGGGCTGCTTTTTGCCGGAATCTACTCACGACAGTCGTTTCTGGACCGAGACTGAAGTATGGTGGATTGTAGTTACATTCTGAGCTACTCTAAGCGATCGTTGCTCCAAAAATAACCGAGACATCCCATTACGTTGAGACTTTCGGTGCGATTCGTTTCACTGGTAAAAAATACTACAGACAGAGTCGTAAAACTGCTACAGGGTCAGATCGTTATCACCCGAACCAACCTTGCACTTTGTTGACTCGTAATATTGAAAGTTTCAACGAAGTTGTCGATTTCAATGATGACGATTAGGATAACTACCTAGTTTCAAACGAGGAGCGAATGAGGTGCGATAAAACTGGATTCACAGCTAGGATTTTTTCATTACTGCTCAAAAATTCAGCTTGAGATCGTGCCTATAGTCAAGGACGGTGAGCTGTTGTTGGGCTCAGCTGTTCGGATATAATCGTTATGCAACCTGATTGGAATATTTCCAAGAATCTTCACGAGAAATTTTCGGATAGAATAACGGTCATAAATATATCTGTCGATTATATCGCCTGCGGAACATCGAGCTACACGCAGATTTCTGTCCGGACGACAATCAATCCGTCACGATCGCTATCTCGTTACATGTTTCAATGGAAATACATGTTTCGGAAAACTGCAGGGTGAGCCAAAAACAAATCAGCCCAAATTTTAGAATGTGAAAACAATAAGAATGTGTGTAGACATTTTCGAAAATTTTCAGATAAAATGATTAAAAAATTCGTAAAACCCGATAATTTGGTCGATATTTAGATTTGAAAATTTTTTTACTTCGCGAGGTTTTGATACTTCCATCGTCATCGAATACTCCTGATGAAAATCTGAAGTACACATCCGTGGGAACGAAGGGGAACGACACTAAGATGTGTTAATCTTTTACGTCCAGCATTAAGGTTCAATCACCAATAAGAACAATAAATTTCTCGTCAAAATATAACACGAAATACAGATAATTCATCAACAACTTTTCGACGATCATCGACGGCAGTACACCGCAAGTTTCCTCGAAAGTGAATATAAAAAGAAGAGAAAAACGCGTAACATCGTTATACTGGACGACAGGCCATCGAGAAGATCAAGCTGAGAATCAATATATGACAATGGACAAGATTAAGTTCTTAATATTGGAAACTTGATCGACGTAAACGCAATCATATGAAATTTGAAATTAATAATTAATACGCGAGAGAGAGTGAGAGAGAGAGAAAGAGCTATTTTTCAACAATGCAACGGAGTTTTAACTTCAGAGAATTTGCATTATACACAAGCTACTTATACACGAACTGATGTTTCTGGAATTCGCACTATTTACAATTTTAAACTAATTTATGGACTGATTTTATGTGTATGGCATGAAAGAATGAATGGATGAAAGAATGAATTAGGTGACTATATTTTTATATACCGTTTCTACCACACATGCATTAAAATCTCGTGTTTTTTGCTCTCCTTAACGGGATGGAAGTCACAGTTTTTTTACCGGGGCAATAAACCGGGATGAAAACTTGTCAGGAAGGATAAAAACTTTGACAGGAGGGAAAAAAACTCGTAACCATAGTATAACGATGAAATAAACTGAGAAAGTGCTGCACCCAGTGGAGAACACCGTTCTCGTGGTTCTAACTTTCACTCGTTTTTAATGCATACTAGGCGTGTATTGCGCGCGCTTCGCGCGCGCCTTTTGTTCTTTTAATTTACAATTTTTTTAATAACTCAAATGGATTTGATGTTTGAAATGAGATTACAAATTATCACCGAAATGTTTTTGTTTTAGAATTAAATCCACTAAAAATCATTTTTTTATGTTGAAAACACGAGCACAAATATCTGGTCTATCTGACGCCTGTTGGCCTGGCGATAGATTTTCGTGTATTTCACGCGATTTAGGGTTACACGTCATGGTTATGAAAAGATCAGGTTTTCCAAATTTACGCACTATAGCCATGGCATCTTGATAGTTTTGCATCATGTTACGCGGTGATCCGATGAAAGTTGATGGTAGTATAATCATCTTTCCTATACGACCGTTCGCTTCCTCCGCAGCGTTTTGAAGATAATCTACTGATCCCTGATATGTATCAGCTCTCAAATTTTTTGGTGTGTTCTACAGTACTCTACTCTGCCCTTCTCGATTTGAACGTAAATTATCTACGGTCCATTGTTGAAATAAACGTCGACCTCTGAGAAATAAGTGGAAGACATTTCGAATAGCCATTCGCTATTTTATGTACGCAGTTTTGCTTACACGTTTACAACTATTTCTACGCATCAAGTTTCGGTGCCACCCTCTCGTACCATAGGGATCGATGAAACAGGGGATATAACCACGGTTCTACGTTCGGATCCATCGTACTAACTTTCTGTAAATTTGTACTCTCCTTATCTCGCACAATAACGTATGAATCTGGGATTTCACCGTCAGCAGTTGTCGAAAAAATTGTAGCGACTTCATTACTCCTTTGAAAGTTATATCGTCGACGATCTACGCCTGGCTTCAAGGTGAACATCAAATGTAACTCGGGAAGTCTTTCGATAGACCTTATAGCCTTTTGCTCTTGATTTCTGAGTTCTTCTCCCATCATTTGATACGTCCTGGCAAATATATTATTATCGCGAATAATCTGATCAACCATACGTAAGACTCCACTATCAAGTTTAGCATTTCGACTCAGACGGTTTTCTGTCGCTTCATTATTGTCAACTATGCAGAGTTGCCCATAACTGGGAGGCTCATTTGAAACTGCAGGATGTAGTGTGGTATTTATTTGATGATAAATTTGACCTTGAATCTTGAAACAATAGGGTCCCCGAGTTGTGTTTCCAAAATTTACTAAATTTGCATTGAAAGATGCAAATGAGAACGAACTGTTATAGTTTCTGATATTTTCGAAAAAATGGTTCGATTTTTCCTGAGTACCGTCAAATAGCGCACACAGTTGATCCGGGGGTTGTGGTAATGGTTCAAGGACTACCTCACCATGATTGCAACAATCATTGAAAGAATCACCTTTATTTGCTACTCGTTCAGCTGCGAAATGTTTTGCATTACAGTTTCGGCCAAGTATATCCATTGCGCGAATATAATGTTTTTTAATGTTATTGAGTCAGAATATTGGGTAAAACTTAACTCTGTCAAATTTTTTCTTCGTACGTGATTTTTCTGTGTGCGAACTACTGACGGAAAGACAGACACAAAATCGGCTGGACTTTCGTTCCTTCCACAATTAATTACAATATCATCATGGTTTACTGTACGTTTTCCGGAACGTGAATTTTCCTGTAATTGTGAGTAATTGTAAGACGGATTCGATGAAAGAGGGGGTATATCTCTTACGCGATGTGATTGTATTTCGATTGCAAGGGGTGCGTATGACGAAGTAGATGCGATCGGGGATATATCTCTTACACGATGTGATTGTATTTCAATCACGGATGGTTCACAATCGTGAGCTGAAGTAGTCGCAATTGGTGACCTATCTCTTATCCTATTATCTGTTATTTCAGTTGCCATGATGTTCACGTTGCCGTTTTCAGTAGTGGACATTGAATTTTCTATATATCTGACAACATCTACTTCCTGAATCGCCCTCACTTCATATTGACTCATATTTTTGGCTGTTGCTTCACGACGTTTTCGCGTCAGGACTTTTCTTTGCTCTAGGGTACGTTTGTGTTCTTCTTCTTCCTCGGAAGTACGTTGAACCTTCCTACGTGGCATGATTAGATAGATTACAGAGATATCAATCGGGTCAATACCTGAAAAAGTCAGTAAAATAACGTATTTACTCTTTTACATATCTATTCTGAAAGTATGTAGATTGTTCCATTACTCCATTTCATCAAATTCATTTCATTTCATTTCCATTTTTCAAAAGTCCGTATTTTCAAGATTCATTTTTCCCTATTTTGCAAGTTTTGTATTCCGTAAAAAAGCAGCTATCTTTATTCCACAGCGTGATCATGCATAAAATTGCACAATACAGTACAAATACCGTCACAATCACATAACACATGTGTTTTCAGACACTGGTGGTGTGATCGGATGACTGCTGTAGTGCTGCACAAATTATGCGGTCCAACCGATATCTTCGTATAACCTTCGAAACGAATCAAAATTAGTAACTTTGTACGCATTATACATATGTACATCTACAAAATTTCAGTCCGCTTATTCGCGAGGTAATTTATTAGGCGTTTATTAACCAACCTTCTTTTCGAATTCTCATCCAATCCGGATAGAACTTAAACTCCCCCAGGAAGAATTGATCGTCTGGAAGGCACACAGAATAAGAATCGTCCGACTGATATGTTCGGGTCACCTGCGACACGTCAAGCAAATGAAATCAATTAGTATATCCACACATATATCCCGTTGAGTAAAAATTAAACTAACCTTTTTATACAATTTTTTCCTTAGCACTCTTGAACCCTCCGTGTTGATTTCCTGGTCTGATTCAATAGAATTTTTAAGCAATGTAGCAATCGGTCAAACCCTCCACGTCGTTGGAATGACGGTGGAGCCACAACAAATTATGTTCGTCCGACTGATACATTCGGGTAACACATCGACACTCGCGATTCGTAACCTTTGACACATCGCAATTCGTAACCTTTATATTTTATAGAAAATATGAAGGGATTTAACACGTCACTTGAACGCACCGCTCACGAAGTGAACAACCGACAACCGCGGCGCGAGCCAATCGAAATCGGTTTTAAAAGGGGTCAATAATCAAACTCGCGGTTCGAGAGAAAAAACTCGCCGTGCGAGTTCACACGCGTCCACCGTTATTTTATGAAGGGATGTGGTAGAAAATAACACATGTGCCATGGGAAGGAAGGCAGGAAGCAGGCGAGTTTTCCCGAGTCGAAATCGAAATCCTCGAAAACCTATTTTAGGCCTAAACGTGGAAGAAATGGAAATATCTGCCCACCATTAGGCCTAAAATAGGTTCTACGAGCCTACTTAAGCCCTAAAAGTGGCAGATATTTCCATTTCTTCCACGGGTAGGCCTTACATAGGTTTTCGATTTCGACTCGGGTTGTCTCGCGCAGTTTGCAGAACTCGTCTTGACTCTCGGGCGCTCGGGCGCCTTCGGCGCCCCTAAATTGTGACTCGTTCTGCAAAATTGGCGCTCGTCGCTCGACAAACAACGTCTGCTTCCTCCCCGTGGTGCATAATATACTATTATTATACTCAAGAATCACATGAGCGAAACGAAAGAAAAGAAAATATATTTGTACTGATTAGTGATCTCCTCAACAAATTGTTTATTAATGTAATATCCCCCATCTCCTTTAATTCTCCTACTTTTACAATTTTTGAATATATCCATTGATACATGTATTAAATTTATAAAATAATCATTACACAGTCAATGCAGGATCGATTCTACAGAGTTCGAGCCTGGAGGTCTGTTTCTGCAGAATTCGGTTCTGAAAATTTCTTTCTACAGAATTCGTGCGCAAAAGATCGTTTTCTCACACCCGGTCACAAAATGCCACTTTTCATACCTCTTGAGCAGGCGCAGAACAGATCTTTTCGGCCCTCGGGCAGGAAAGTCCTTTGCGCCCGCTAAGAGCGGGCGAAAGAGACTATTTTCCTGCTCTCGGGCGCAAAGTGCCGTTGTCGCCCGCTCATTCGGTCTGAAAAGAGGCATTTTTGCAGACCAGGTGTTGAGAAGAAAATCGTGTGCATCACGGGCACAAGGCTATTTTGGCGAGTGTGATTGCAGCATACTCGCCTTCGGCTCGTGCTGCGAATTTCACACTCGAAAAATAGTTCTTTGAGCCCTTGATACACAATGTACTATTTCCATCCCACAATACCACTTTGCAAAAATATCCTTCAGTCAAGAAGTCCTTAGCCAAAATATTCTGAGGTAAAAAAACCTCGGTACAAAATATTGTCGATGCGACAAAACAGCTTCTGGGACTTACCGTAGGTGTGTTGCATTAGTGGCTAGCCTAACTATTTCTGACCTGTCCGTGGAGGCGACAAGACACCTTCTGGGTAGTTACTATGGGCCATGTTTGTTGGATCAGTGGCCCGTCCAAATTTTTCTAACCTGTCTCAGAACGACAGAACACCGTCTGCGTAGTCACCATTACGTGATGAGAACGAACCTGTGAAAACGAATTTTGAAGAAACGAATTTATGTAGAGTCAAACCTGTGTAAACAAACTCTGTTGAAACGATTTTCGGTAGAATAGATTTCTGTAGAATCGGATTCACCCCTGTGGGAAGTAAGACGATAAAGGTAAGTAGTGTGAGTTTCTTGACTGTTGTAGATAATGGTAGGGAAGACTCATGGGTGTAACAGTCATTTAGAATTTCCAAATTTTCTTTTTTATTAGACAACGTTTCGGACGTACTGGAGTCCACTTCGCCACTGGGCACCCTACGTACAACACCTTAAGGGCGATCGAAGTGCATTATTGACCCGAAGATGGACGGCCATGTACGTCCGAAACGCTGTCTAATAAAAAAGAAAATTTGGAAATTCTAAATGACTGTTACACCCATGAGTCTTCTCTACCGATAAAGGTAAGGTGTGTTTCAAGAGCTGTTCTCCAATTACACACAACGCCACGACCACTCACCGAAAATATTTTTCTCCTTGAAGGTAGTACACTTTGACGAAGGTATCTGAGAATGTAACATTCTACTATAATCGTTTCATAGTTTAATTTATTCGGCATTCATTAAACTGAGTATTCAGCTTCTTCAGGATTCAATGATTTTTTACCCATAGCCGTCCAATTCGAAATGGTCCAAGGTCATTTATGCTTCATTCATGAACCATAGCTTCTTTTATTCGGAACCAGGATTATTTTCAACGCAGTACTCCACAATCCACATCACAAATGAAGATTGTAGATTTCACGATAGATAATCTCACCTTTGAACTCAGGGTGCAGGGAACTATTTTTTTACGACAGCGGAGCGAAAACAGCGAGTTTCCATCCGCAAACGAGGATGGAAACCAGTCAATTGCCGGTCCCTCGTTTGCGGATGGAAACTTGCTGTTTTCCCTCCGCTACTCGCTGTTTTCGCTCCGCTGTCGTAAAAAATAGTATGTTCACCTCGGAGAAAACAGTTGCTTGTGCCTCGTACGAGTTGAAAACACCTCGGCTTTGCCTCGGTGTTCAACTTCGTACTCGGCCCGCAATCGACTGTTTTCTCGCTCGGTAAACAATATACTATTCGAAACAACTAGCACGGAATACCGCATGAAGAGGAAACCTGGGGTGAAAAATCCTAAGCTCAGCATAGTTTTCACGTACCTAAGTGTGTATGATGTTTATTAATGCACTTCTAGACAAAGTTGTATCCAGATGTGTCAATAACTGAACAAAAATTATGGGCACTTTTAATTCGGGGAAGAAAATATGTCCGGTTGATAGAGGAATTATCATGGGCTCTAGCAGCCTGATAACATTCAGTCCATTTTCGGGGAATGATTAGATCGATAGTGAATAATGTACGGATGAAATAATAACTAAAGCCCTTGGTTCGATATCCTTCCACTTTTTCTTCATTCAAACGATGGTGGGTAGGTGTTAGCTTACAGAAACTTTCAGGTCTTTGTGTAGACTTTTTTTTAACCTATTTTGTCGAACCCAGCCCTTTGGACTTACAGTGATGTTCGGTATTTATCTTTCGAAATCCCTAAAAAGCTGTTGCCTCAGAATGAAAAATAAATCAATCCCGGTCGGAGCTGGTTGATATCGTTCGAAGCTTGATTGAAGCTTACCTAATTTTCAGTGACAACTGCTCTCAAACAAAATTTTGTGTATTGTTTCTCCTCTCAATTAACTTTACAAAGCTTTTGAGGTATAGTTACAGTCTCCCACGAAGTCGTATAATAACAGCTGTCTGATAGACATAAAACTTTTGGTACCGCTTCGTGAGAATAGGTGTGAATTTCCGGCTTTGAAAATAATAAAGAATTCTATCATACTTCCAAAGTATAGTATCGCCACTTTTTTATTTGAATAATCAAAGTCAGCGCACCTAAGCGTGCATCTTTTGTGAATATTTTCTATGCATTTAACTAATAATTCTTCCAAGTACGTCATACCACTTAAGCATGGGCTCTTATGTATTTCTGTTTCCACTAAAAGCCTCTGAAATTTCCACGCACTGAACTTAATTACTGTTCAAGCTAATTGGAATACTTTCTATGATGAACGTGACCGTGACGCCCCTACAGCCACGTTCTTCGTACCCCGGTACAACACAACCGCAAAGAGGATATAAGATATAAGATTAAAGTGGGTATACGAACTAGGCCTTGGAAGAGTAACAAGGATCGTGAATCGCATTCTGCGAATTAAAGTCGCTATATTGCTATTTTCCTCCAGAATACGATCGTATGGTTATACTAATGAAAATCACAAATCACTTTTATATGCTGATACAAGAAAAGAGGCTGCGCCAAGTAGAGGAGGCCGGGTACTTCGCCTTTGATAGCCCGAAAAACGGTCGTAAACTAAACAGTGAATCTCTTTGTATATAAGGCTTTCTGAACTTCATTTTCAAATATAAAAATGAAGCCTATAAGAATTGCTGACAGTCAAAAATGACTAACGTTGTCAAGTCACACTTGAGGAATATGAATTTTTTATGTTATTTATACGCTGCTCCTGTAAGGACTCCTTCGAAATGCAAAGTACATATATGCGTAAATCGCTGAAAATATCTCATACGTGACAAACAACGCGTGTGGGTCGGGAAGTTTCTTGATTTTTTTTCATCCCAAACAAAAAAGCTGGGTGAAAAAAGTGCACGAGGCCGTCTCTTCCACTTTCTCTATCTCTCTCCTTTTTACACACAGCGATGAAGGATCCCGCTGCTGCTGACGATGAGGCTTATAGCTGTGCGAGAAAACTCCTGACTGTCGTATGCTAGGAGTTATTGGCACTAAGAGACAGCCAATCGCAAGACTTCCCGCCTGCTACCTTGGGTCGTTAGCCAATCTTTTGTAGCTATCACTAAAGTAAAAGTACCAGGAAAGTGTGACACTAAAAAAATTCCTTAAAAAAAAGTCGAATTGCTGCGATTGATTCTCTCACTCTGTCGAACTTGACCGAGTTGAACTTCACTGAGATCAAAATCATATAGTCAATTCATCCGAAATTATCATGAGCTTATGAATGGAAAGGGGGAAAGGGGAAATTCAAAGGACCGCTTTTTATTTTCTTTGAATGAGTGAAAGAAATCCGGAAAGCCAAGACAGAGAACCAAGAAATGTGCGACGATCATGTTTTCCGTAGATAACGGAGGAGGCGCCAATATCACCGTGATCCAAGGGCGTTCTCCTTCCCCTCCTCCATCCCACTTTGTGCTCGCAGGGAGAAACGATTCGAGGAATGTGTTTCGACCGACAACGTTTTTAGATTTGATCTCGGATTTGATAGCCTCTTCACTCATACAGTCATTCCATTTATCCATCGCAATTTTTTTACCATTCGAAGTCAGCACCTATATGAAACTCAAGATGACCAATTACCAATTTTCGTGAATATACGAAAATCAGTCAAGGATAATGTGAATTTCGGCGCTGTTATCTGCCAGACACTGTAGTCAGCTGTCTCCACACTACTGTTATTTCTCAACTAGGACCGGATAAAAAAAAAGTTGCCTAAGGGGTACAGTTTGGACTTTGGAGAATAAGAGAGAATTCACTTTGGCGACATTGTATGACGCGGCTCTGCACAGTGGTAGAAATCGGCGAAAAAGTAGGCAAAATTCGAAATTTTAAAGCTGACCGTTAGAGTTCGTTTTGAAATATGTTGAAGAGGGGGGGTTTCTGCGTAGGTTCCTGGAAGGGTGGAGTGCTGACCAATGTATTTGGACTACAACAGTATTCCAAAGTACGCCGTCGCGATAGTAGGCAATGCTACCTGGCACCGCTCGAAAATAAACGGTTTGCTAAAAGTGCTAGTGAATTTCTAATACAGTTGTGATTGTTGAGTGCAATATGGAGGGTGACCCTGGAGGTATGTAGAATATATTTATGCATAATAGACCTATTTTTTCGATGATGGTATGTTTCAAACGTGAAGACGAAAAACCCTCTGCAATTCGCATCGATTTTTGAACATTTTGATCGAAAAAGTGGTGATCCCAAGAGATCCTGCGCCGTTTGCAGTTTCAGTACACGCAGATAGTGTTTGTTTTCGGAATTTTCAATAACATATTCCAGATTCGTCCTTAATCGGGTTCAGGGCCATTTTGATCGTCATCGTGCGCGGCCGGTTTACCATAGTGAGGGGGCTTAGCTCGACAATAGCAAGTTTTTGGGTATGATACCTGCGCGTTCTATATACCGGGTCTTCTTATATTAAATAGTACTCAGAAATATACACGCTGCTTTTTTTTCTCCAAAATGGTTTATTGCTACAAAAAATACTGCAAAAAAATTGTTGCAAAAGCCATTCGTTATCTTGTGACTGATAAATGAATGTTTTCTGCAGGGTCCGGAAGTGTCACTTGTACGAAGAAGAAAATGTTTGATATTTTGAGAGGAGATATGCAGGCAGACTTGAACCCGCAGATTCGGCTCCTGGAAGAACACTTCGCTGAACTGCGGCTGTAACAATGCTGTTATGTTCTGATGGGTTTGCGGACGTGGTAGAAGATGACGCGTGATGGGTATATTCTATATATGCATTATATATTAGATCGATTTTAATGCACTGTGCAGGGGGTTGAAGTGTTTAAAATAAAATGAAAAATGTTAGCAATACCTACATGCTTCGTATTCAATCAAGCCACTCTTTGTCCTTTATTTACGACGAACAACCTTGGAAACCTAGTTTTACTGAACGTAATTCCAAGAAAACTTTTTGTTTATGCCGGTCAGTCATATTGAGCCCTGAATTTGAAATTTTAACATGAATTACGTGATCATGAGCGACCTCAAAGAACATGAGTACACGAAGTTTCACTAAAATTCAAGAACATTCTGTACTGTCGGTCGGCCATATTGGATCCGCCATTTTGAATTGTGAAAATTTGATTGGATCCGCCATTTGGAATTTTGAAAATTAGACTTCGGATTCGTGATCAGCGACCTCAAGAACATGAGCACACGAAGTTTCACCAAAATTCCAAAACATTCTGTAGTGTCGGTCGGCCATATTGGATCCGCCATTATGAATTTTTTAAATTTGACTTCGGATTCGTGATCAGCGACCTCAAAAACATAAGAATCCTAAATTTCGTTATAATCACAATCTTGGTTTAATTTTGCCTACTTCTTCGGCGTTTTCTACCACTGTGCTCTGGTACTGATCAATTCCGACTCGTAAGAGGGACAGTGTCAGCGTTACCAACTCAGTGACTTTGTCACCACATTTAGTACCTTACGTCACTCTTCCGGTGACATTTTTTTCATTTGTGACCAGTGCCTAATCTGGTGAATTTGAATCCGTTGCACTGATTTTCGGTGACATTTCCTCTTTTTCTTTAAATTTGGTGGATTACCTGTTTCTGGACCCTAAACACTTAAATGTGCTTCCAACAAGGCAAGAAAACAGACACCGTCAGACATACAGCGACATGATTGGTCTTTTCCCTTAGACCCGACCAATCATGTTGCTGTGTGTCTGACAGTGTATGTCCGTTTGTCTTGTTGGAAAGCACCCTTCGATTGTTCCATATTGAATGTAAAAAGTGTTCACCCTTTTCTCGGTTAGATGGGAGGCAAGCCGCATTGCACGGCGTTGCGTAGCGCCACTCATATAACAGTCAAATGAGATTCTTTCTCATCGAAATTCGACGTGCTGAGGGGTTTTCTGAAATTTGCCACTTAGTTTTATTACTTGTTCTTTGAAAGAATCTTACATTAGCCTGGTTAATTAGCTCAGTTATACAGACTCCTTGTCTGACAAGACCATCCAGTAAACAGCTTGCGGCATAAAAGAGAACCCGTTTGAAAGAGTCGTTTTTATGTACACAAGCGTTTAACAGTTGTACACACCTTGATTATGTTATTTCTTATCACACAATCGCGATCTCGCGCGTACCTACATACAGAACGAAAATAAGACATATCTCATGGATATGCTTGCTTGAAACAATAAAGCATTTACTTACTATGCTGGTTCTTTATCATTAGGATATCTCGATAAATGAATCGTATATTTGATATGTCAATCAAATATGGAGTGTAAGTGGTGGTTGACTAATTATGAAGTTACTATGTAACAGAATTGCGGGAAGGATCAGCCAAATTTGATGATGCGCAAGTCGTTGACACAGAAAGTAATTCAAGAAAGAGATTGATTAAAGAGATGATTCACATATCCAAAACGATTCGGTGAATAAACGCACAGACATTCAGAATTTAGGTCATCTGTATTCGGGAATTCTCAAATTGAACTAACTAATCGCCATTCAAAACATCGATATGCGTATCATCTCTCTAACATCAATCTTGACCGATAAATCAAACTATCCGTTATAGAAAATTCCAAATCACTTCCTCGACCACAGGCGTCACGATATACGCATCAGCATAGGAGTCAATTGTAAGTTACCCATCGCCAGAAACGTCGCCCATTGTTTTAAATAAACAAAAAAATTCTCAAATGGTCACGAATAGACACAATATAATTCCTATATGATGAAAATAGAATTGTTACTCTGAACTTGACCTACATTCGTTTTCAGAATTGTATTTGTCACCTTAAATTCATTTGGCAACGTCAATTCACTGTGACGTTTTTATCCCACGAATAATATTTATACTTCTCTACTGTTCCACTTAATACCGCGCGATTGTTGACACCGACGATATCTTACCTCGGAGAAACTCGCAATCCCAGCTGTGGCTAACTGAGGCAATTAAAACTTAATAAAACGAATCTCGATTCGAACAAAGTCCTTTATAGGAGGGTCTTGATTCCACCCCGACTTTTGCCGTTGTGCTTCGAGGGTGCAATCGCCCGAGACGACGAAAAAATTGGAACAGAAAAATGCTACTCCGCATCGTACAATCCTCAGATTCACATTTGACAATCTCATAATTATTTCTGGTAGTTAGGTGAAGTGTGAGGTCACCCTAATTAAAAATATTTTCCTTGGGAAGTTTGACCGCGTAGAAGAAATGAAAAAAAGTCCAGCTTTCTCATCAGTGTATCTTGTTAAACATACTTCTCCGCATAATTTTCACGTCCGCGATCCTCTCAAGACTAACGACCAGATTGAGGAGATAATCTCCTTGCATCGCTTATGCCCGAGTAAACGTCGCATTATTTCTCATCACCATCCACGGTTGAGCGAAACTTTTAACTGTGGTCTCACGTAAAGTAAAATTACATCAAACGCCCTTCGACCGTTGAAATTTCCTGAGATGGCGTCCATGTAATTTCCCAGTTCAAAGAAAACCACGGTGATAGATGTCTCTGCCGATGAACCGAGACCCGCCGCTGATATTTACAACATATTTTTTACACAGGCACGTGTTACCTCTTTTACTCCAAATGAAAAAATCATTCGCTTATTACAACGCTTCTCGGAGTTTATTCCCCCGGAGCATAATGAGTTCCATGAGTGTAACAGACTGTTAAAATACCACAGGGGCCTGTGTGCTCCCCAAGTTTAATAAAGTACCTAGTGTTTCTCTCCTACCCTTATCTTCCTAGTTAACTCTAGCCTCTCCTGACTCCCGACGAACAAACGCCTACGCAAACCATGAAGCATGCCGAGGGGACACATAGTTCTAGCTAGGGACATGTAAACCGAGTCATATCCCCTCTCGTCATGCATATGCGTATGGGTATGCGAAAAATAAGAAAGTAGTGCGAGCCGATTCCGGAGAATGCCTCAGACAGACGTGACTCGACAGTATTTTCCACTTACCAGAATTTCATCAAAAACTGTGGTTCTCACTGGCAGGATCATGAGTCGTCCTCGTAAGATGAGTATATGGTAGCGCTTTCGCCAAAGGGTTGAAGGCGAACCGAGTGATCTGTTCTTCCAACAAAACAGCGGTCAGGCAATGACAAAAGGGTGGAGCTGTTCTGTTCCGGAATTACAGGTATTTCTTGCGCAAGGTGTGGTGCTTTCGATATACGTATCGTTGGAATTTGGTATATATTCAACATGCTCGAATTCGACTTCGAGATTGACGTTGCAGATAACGATGTGAACCAACTCAGATTTTTAAGAGATCCACCTGTGACCGTTCTTCCGAGGGTATTTTCACACCACTATAACATAGGTTGACCTGAATTTGTCAATCTCGTAGAGAAACAGCGGGTGAATAGTATCTGATACCTATGCTCCGACGATTCGTTAGCCACAGCTCGAGACGTTACAGTCGAATCATGTCTCGTCGTGAAATTGATAAATAGTATAGAACCATGGAAATCCCAAAGACATGCTGAGTTATGGACCAGAATACCTATTTCGATGCAGGGCCAACCCACATCGACTACAGATTTCAAAAGTAGCAACAAACTACTTCTTGTTACATTTTCGTACAGAATCATTTTTTTATTTCTTACCGTATCGTCGAAGCGACTGACGTGATATCGAAATTCATAGCCGAATCTACTTGAAATCATACAGGCTCCCGAGAACCGAGAATGGTCTAAACTTACATTGTCATTATACTGAGAGGGATTAAAAATATGTCAAAATTTATGTGAAAAATCTCGGGCATGGTGCATCTGCTAGCGATTCTTGGCTGAACTATAACAGATTCTTTGATATTTTTAAATGACCGTGACAGTTGTTAGTATACTGATAGCTGAAGTAATTCCGGGGTAGATGGTCATAGGGAAGTATTTGAATTCGCTTGAAATAAAGTTTTCAAAATTCTAAGTTTAACAGATCGATGATCGGTAACAATCTAACAGATTAATCATACACTACTTGGATCGGTCACAATCTGACACATCGACCATCCATAATCTCTACCATCTTTCGTCTTTTGCCACTTTTGTCTCTTGCAAACTTTTTTTATCCGCATTGTTATTACTTCCATAACGCATTGCACGCATTTCCGTGACGTACGCATTTTTGTTGCATTTTTGCAACAGTTGTTGCAACACACACAAAAATATACAGAAACGCTGGACTCAGTATTTCCGTATTTAAAAAATGATAATTGGTAGCTGCATGAACGTGTATCTCGCCAAAATCGAGTAAAATAAGGCTTTTTTGTTTCGCGAAGCGTGGGACCGTCACTTGTTTTCACTCATATCACCGACTACGCATCACAAGGGTGGAAACGAATTAGTGAGCGCCCTTGTCAATATAATTCCACTCACATATATCGCAAAACTTGTTCATTTCACTCAACGATGAAGCCTCAGAATTGTTTCCAGAAAAAGACTGAAATTGTCGGCATGAAGAAGTGGCCGCGGCCATGTTGGATGGTTTCGTCAACCTTCGTCTCGCGGTCCTACGTTTCACGAACCGCCGTTCCTTGTTCAGCGCTATGACAGCTGAGCGGGAATTAAAACGGAAATAATTCGGAATAATAATAGTTATAACAAATGTAAGATATGTATAGGTTGTAAAAATTTGTAAATTAGTCAAATTGTAAGTAGTAATGTATTAGATGAAGTTATAAAGACGGGAACCATGTAACCCCGAAGGGAACATTAAATAAACATACATAAACATACGTAAACATACATAATAGTTATAACAATGCATTGTTATTATTATAATTATAATAATAATAATAATTATTATTTTTATCATTATAATTACAATTTCCGAAATAATAATTAACAATTATTATAATAATAATGATTATTATTATCAATGGAAAAAATTTACTCGAAAGTGGGAAATGAAAACATATGCGCCATTTTTTTTTCTTTTTCTACAAAAACTCTAAGACCCTGTGAAACGCACAGAATAATCGAAATTCCGGATCTTTTGAGAAATTTTCAAGTCTCATCATAAAAAATCTAGACAAGGCAGAGGTATAGAGTTGTATTACGCCATTTATTATTCAATTTTTTGTATCTTGAAAATGTTGTGAAAATCGGAATTTCAATTTTTCCATACCAAAGATAATGATATAATAATCACAATTATTACTATGATAATGATTATTATTATTATAAATAATTATTATTATCATTGGAAAAAAATTACTCGAAAGTGGTGAAATTTGTAAATGAAACTGAAAACGTATGCGCCATTTTTTTTTCTTTTTCTACAAAAACTCTGGAATCCTGTCGTATTCTGAGGCTTCATCGTTGAGTGAAATGAACAAGTTTTGCGATATATTTGAGTGGAATTATATTGACGAGGGCGCTCACTGATTCGTTTCCACCCTTGTAATGCGTAGTCGGTGACATGAGTGAAAACAAGTGACGGTCCCACGCTTCGCGAAACAAAAAAGCCTTATTTTACTCGATTTTGGTGAGATACACGTTCATGCAGCTACCAATTTGATTACAAATCGTCTAAGGAACCCATTAAACACCCCCCCCCCCCCCCCCCCCCCCCCCCCCCGTTCATATCAGCTGCATACAGTCGTTTATGTTTGACTGAAGTTCTACGCTTTTTTTTCAGGGAATAATGACGATTGAAATTATGATCTCTAGGAAACTGCATTGTACCGTCCGTTGTGGCTTCGAATTCATTTCTTTCTTCCATCCACCCCGGACTAACAACTGTGATCAAGTTTTATATTTCTTCCAAAAAATACGGTTATTGTTACAAAGTAGTGCGTGCCTTGAAATTGTGTCGTGGGTGCTTCTGGAATCTATAAATCGAGACTTGGTCCTCATCCAAAAAACACTTCGCCGGAAATGAAAGTGGAAATTAACATGAATCATTTATTTCTTCACTTTGACAATTGAAAAATCGAACAATTTCCAACAATTTTCAAGTTTCCTCTCACACTATGACTTCTACGCCCACTTGCATTTTAGAATTAAATCAGAGAAGAAAAATGTCAAGTTTCGTAGAATTGAGTTAGAATCCGTCGAATGACAAATGAGTTATCAGAAAATACTGGGAAGTGGAAGTATTAAGTATATCCGCTGCGGTTGAGTATTCCCAAGAATGAACAGATTCCGATGGGTGCTCAGAATCCTCAGTCGCGTGTCAGACATATACTTATACACCCGTGAGCGATGCGCAGGCGCGTGTATTCGTTCATTCAAGTGAGGTTCGCGGGTTCGGTGTCTCGAACTATCAGTGCGTCGTCAAACTGACGCGCGCAGGGTTCAGTTCGTTTAGGAACGATGAAAGTCCTAGCGTCTCGCTAGCGTGACATTCGAGAGAAATAAGTGAAGTTCAAAGTATCCGAAACCCCGACCGCCGCTCTGGTCCAAAGTCTGAAATTTTAAAGAAATAAAAGTGGAGTGTCTTTCTTCTTATTCGTTCCTATTTTTTATTTCATTCGTCTGATATCAAGTGCAAAGTTTCCTCTCTGCAGAAATTCCTTTGGGAATCGTATCCGACGAGCACGATAAGCGTAATTGAATTTAAAATAAATCACCGAAGACACAAAAAAAAGTCGCGCAAGTCAATTTCACAGCGAGATCGTAGTATTGGACGAGATGTGAATTTTATGATGCGAAACGAAAAATAGTTTTTATTTTATCTGGGCCTGATGAGTTTGGGATGGGTATGTTTTTATTTCTTGTCGAGTTTTATCGATATGAAATAAGTTCATGATCAACGTGCGCAAGATTGGTCATTCATCGATTCTGAATATGTTATCTGTTCACGCAGATTCAAGTGTGCGAAATAAAATGGTACAATTTTTTTGACCGTTCAAAAAAATCTCACTCACGTTAGGACATATAGTTGTAAACATGAATTGCAGGACTATCAAATACAACTCTGAAAATTGCATACTTCAAAAATATCTGAATCTCGGTATTTTGTCACTAATTCCCCATATTCGTGTATGTAATTCACGTGCTCGGTCACTGAAAAAAGTCACAACCATGTTTTGCGAATAAAAATATTAATCGGAGCATGAGTTACTGAAAAATAAATTAAAGACCGCCTGACATGCAGTTGTTTAATTACTTTCATACTTGTTTGCATAAATGCACGCGGTGCTATGCACCATTAATAATCATCGTACTGTGAGTAAAAGTTGTGATGGACTCTCAACGCCTGCTTCCATAACAAACCTCGCGGATTATGCGGAATGAACAGAGGGGAAAAATGAAAATTGAAACCGACCAGCTTCGATGCTAATGCGAAGTGTGACAGTCTGTTATAAACTTAGAGGAATTGGAGTGTTCAGAATTACTTATCCGTGACAAGAGTCATGTCATCGTCTGCATGAATGTACTCGTCAAATGATACTTACTATTCATTGATCGAGTTATTGCTCATTAATAATTGATTCGATCAGTCAAAGGGTTGAGACTGCAGAAGATTGGTTTGCATGACTAAAATTTGCAAGTTATTGACACAGTTTTCTGAGTGTGAAGATGTTATTCCAATTGGGGTCCACTGTGACCGGGTTAAACGAGGTTAACACACTGCTCATTTGAAATCACTGGTCAAATAGTTCTTTCAATCCTACGCCCAATATGTGTATATGTTGTAGATATCTTTCTGGGTAAGGGGTAATTGATTGGACAAATTTTAATCGAACTTTGAGTCAGGATATTAACCTCATCACTAATAATCAGGCACTGATAGTTCTCCAAGATTCGTGACCCATCTGGCGAGCTATTTTGTTAAGTGACCCAAATTTTTACTAACGACATCTTCAATTTTTTAATGGCTATCGATCATTCGAAGAAAACTCTGAAGTTGCCAATTAATGTTGACAACTTCCCGCCTATATATCACCTGGAGGTGAATTCATAATCAAACTACTTGCATTGGCGATGATACAGTTGTTCGAGTTTATCAGCTCAAGATGTGACTGCAGCTTTTTTCTCTTATTAGTTGAAGATTTACTGACGTATTAACTTGAATTTATTGGTGCTGGATACGGTTTGCCATTAGTCAGTTAAGTCTACGAGAGTTTAATGGATTTCCGTCGAACTGGACGAATTTTAAAATTTGCCGAAATTATCCACAAATAACTTTCCTACCGGTTTTTTTCAACTGATTTCGTTGTTTTAAATTTAAAAAATCAGGATTCAACTGAATGGAAATGGAAAAATATGGTCTCAGACTCTCAAGTGGCTAATGCGTGAATTTATAAATGTAATCAAAGATTATATTTACATAGCAATAATTCAAAGTATTTACGTCTTTCTACTCCTGTAAAATAGGTCGAGTAAATAATAGTCGTTTACTTGAATCTCCGGTTTTCAGAAGTTTTCTCATTGATTGAATGGTCGTTTCCTACTTTAGAGTTCGAACATTAACAACGAACGACTTATTGCAGTGAATATGTGAAAGGATATTGGATGGTAGATGAAAGATCTAACCCCACTGAGCCAATCTGGGAAAATAACAAACTTTTGATAATGAAATTACACTTGCTTTTAAGCCGCTAGGCTTATGGTACAAATATGCCAGGTAGACATTTACACTGGGAGATAACTGAAATGATACATCGGCTCGTGATCGTGAAAAGTAATTGTTACTGCTCTGCTATGGTGATTAAGTGAACAGTCTGTTTATTAACATGGCAGTTTTTATTATTGCATGAACACGGAGAGACAAATATCAATTCGACAATACATTCGGTTCAAATATTATTTTTACTTCCTTCGATGTATTTAACAACGAAAAGTTAAACTGAATCTTAGAAGTCAAACTTACTTCGCCAAAAGTGTGTCGAAATAAAATACAAGAACCAAACGGGAGGTGATTTTGAACATTAATGATAACAAAGTGCGACGAATGATTATTACAAAAGTTGGATTCTATCACATCCTTTGAATAATCAATGTTTGTGGTGCTGACAATTCAGTGAATTCATTTAATTCGTTGTGGTAAAGATCGATTCCTATCAACCATGTCTTCGGCTGCACTTGATTCGAATTTGTCCCACTATGCGGCTGCTTCGAACTTGTCAGATGGATTACAAGGTATTGTTCTGAATGCTCCATAATTCATACAGTGAACAAAAACCATACCAAAAATCGTGCTAGCAATTTCATTCGAAGGGACCTGTACAGCTTGATTCAACAAATTCTACGTACTCCAAAAATCATTTATATCTTAACCAAAGATCATCGTACATCAAAAAATTAACTTAAAAAAAAAAAATCATTTGCAATGTTTCAGGCACACCGTTGATACGATTATATCTCTCGACATCTCATTTTCTTTGGAGAGCATTCCTTAATTACGTGAATGAGGAAAACTCAGAAAAAATATCCTGTGATAAGTTATGGTTAGTTATCGAAATTTAGCGAAAATCTGGTCGCTCTTTTGCTGATAACTCTTTCCAAAATTTTTGTTTTTCAAACTTCCCTCATTCACGCGATGACGGATTGCTCTCTCCGAAGAAAATGATACGACGAGAGACATAATCGGATCAAGCGTGTGCCTGAAACCTCACACTCATTTGAAAAAATAGCATCTTGTGCATTAAGCAAAGACAGTGCGGGAATGTATATTCCCGCACTGCTCTTGTTTCGTAAGGGAATCAGTTATCTGCCGCACTCTCCAAAATGCGCGGAGTCGAACTTCCCATGCGGGTGTTACGAAAAGTGAATTTTTTCACATGTAATGAAATTTGGTAAGATCGAGGTTAAGATATAAATGATTTTCGGAGTAAGTATGTAGGATTTGTTGAATCAAGCTGTACGGGGCCCCTCATGCTATGACTAAACAGAATATTTACAATTTTGGTTCCAGGACCCGGTCATGGGAACGCTACTGATTCGCAGTATATGTTACCAGCTTACATTCGTACTACTTCTATGATAGTCTGCATTATGGTTATGGTATTAGGCATCGTTGGCAACCTTATGGTAAGTTTCACATCATTGTCAACACTCGTAATAAACGTAATAATCAGCTCACATGATTGGATTTTATTCACGTTAATTCAAGAATAACCCGGATTTTTTTCCCCCTGAATAGAATATCTAAATGTTGGATATTAATGGCTACCTTCTACGACATTAAGATAAAGCTCAAAATGTGCAGTAATGGTTGAAATGCATTGCAGATATAATGTTAAGGTGTCATGTATCTGATGAATAGCATCGATTAGGTCTCTAAATAACATCCCTACATCAAAGGTAATCAAACGAATACGAACCGTTTATTATTCCAATAATGCTGTGAACAATTTGATGAGTCCTCCTTCAGGCAGGGGATCTTGATTCCTCATATTGATCACTAGTTCTGGTTCATTTACAAGCACTAATATTCTTGCTCCGCGAAGAATTTCAAATCAGTGTTTAATTAAAACCCTATTGTATTCTGACTCACAATGTTTGTGCGCGGATCATTTGCCTGCCATTCTCTCTCTTCTCTCGCGATTATAGCTAAAAGCTACCCAGAGAACCGTTACGTTTGCTAATTAGTCCAGAGGCAAATGGCGAGATGATAAGCTTAGCCGCAAGTCTGGAAACTAAGCTGAAGCTTAGGGCAAGTTGTTGTGTGCCTTCGCTATAATAACTAAATTAAATTTCGACTACTCCATTACCGCCGGACAATAGATTATTCCAACGCTCTGAACGTTCTGGAAATAATTCATAGATCGCCATATTGAAATCCCGAGAAATTTTTCGCAAATAGGGAGTGAAATATTCACCTTTCCTATTTGAAGGCCAAGGCTTTTAACTTTGAGTCCATGGTTCGATCGACTAAAATTCTGTCTATCGAGGTCAAAAATATATTACATTTTTTATCATCATGTCTACAAAAATATTTATCACAGTAACCATTAGAGGTCTCGTCATATAATCATACATAGTTCGTATCTAAATTGTTGCAACATAAGTTCGTGAATCAAGATATGACCATATAGGATGGTTGTCGTTTATACCTGTGAGCTGATAAAGAGATAATTGCTCTCGAATATTTATTTCATCGTTGGCACCAACGTCTTGAGACCTCTGAGACAAGAAGGCGTTTTAGTTTATTTGGATATTCGGAACTCCACCTACATTTAGAAAGACTATAATGTGAGTATAATGAGGTAGAAACACTAAAAGCATCAGTAAACCTAATTTGAAAATTTAGTGTGTAATTGGATCTCACGATTCCGCCAACATCTACCTATTATACCATCAACATACAATAGATCCCGAAAATTTAATACAGCATCAACTGAATATTGGAGGTCCATAATGTACCAGGATTTGAAATGGGTATTGACACTGTCGCGTTAGCCGCGCATTACAGTCCTGTATTAAATTGCGAAAACCCAGTATCTCATGGATGAATGCGACCGTACGTGTGACAAATGGTCCCGAATACGTTCACGCTGCTTATGTTTCAAATGACTTCGCATTTTCGATTCTTTGTTCAATCTTGCCTCCCGAAAGGCTAGTCAATTGAATCGCAGACTACTTTAGAGTGCAATCGCGATTACTGAAATTACTTCGGAATGGATGCTTGAAAACGCTCAAAATCAATTCGGATAGCTCGAATTGCTTGTCACCGTCGGTTTTTACCTTCTCGTTTCTCTGTTAAAAGGAGTGAAAAATAATTTATTGTAATCCCCCTAAATTGAAAAGTTGAATTTTCATTCGATATCCACATTTTCAGACGTCAAGAATCGCTTACGACCATTTTCCCTTGGACGTTTGTGTGTGTGAGTGTACGTATGTCCGTACTCATGTGTGCGTGTATGTGATCAATTTTTGTCGACAACGAGTGATCGGATTTCGATGAAATCGGGCTCAATCGACGCGGCTGTTCCAAACTCAGGACTTTTAGATTACTCGAATAACGAAATTTCCAAAAATAAAATAAAAATTATAATATCTTGAGAAAGGATGAACAGATTTGAATTAAAATTGGTACTCGATGATTTTCGGGGTAGCTGATCACGAATATGTTGTTCAATTTCCAAAAATCTGAATCAAATAATCATCACATCTTTTTGAGCATGTAACAACCGGAAGTTGAAAGACTGGCTGATGAACAGTCTAAAATCAGCTTGTTTTTAAGGGTATTGTTGGAGGCAAAGTTCAGCCTGTTCCTAACCTATTTAAAATAGGCTAAAAACTCAAATCGTTCAGGGTGAGCAAGTCTACCACTACTTTTACGAATTCAACTCATTTTGTTGTGAATTTTAACTTATCTATGCATTGATGTCAATTTCTACGTTCCTTTGTGCAACATTAAGTCATGAATAATGGATTATTACAATCATGAAATTAACGATAGGATATTATTACGGCTACGACCACATAACCGAAAACGGTCATTGCCAGCCGAATTGACAAAGCGACAAACGACCCGAGATATCCTGAGTCTTGAAATGCAACCCGCCCTATCGCCGCGCAAATAAAATTTCAACAATAGATGGGAGTTTTCGAGTTCTGGCAGTCACGGATCCTTCAAGATTGGAGTCTTTTGTACGGTAGAACCTCGATCATCCAAGTTCGCTTCAGAATTGCTGTGTTGTCACATAAATTTCGCGTTCGTTTATCGCAAGATTTTCATTGACTTTATTCGAACCGGATAATCGGAGGTTCACTATATGTATAAAAAGCTGTCTTAGGTTTTTGTCTGAAAATAAGTTAGACAAATTGACAAGCGCAAAAATAGCACGTACGACACTATCGCGAATCTTGAACCCATATGAGTAACGCAATCTACTGTTGAAGGGGTAGAGTTCGTATGTTTGTTTTGGGATGTGCCCACAGTGGCTGACGATTTCCGAATAGCCGGTGCCGTGTGAGAATGAGTATATTCCCGCACGCTTCCATAGTCTGATCCGGTTCAGCTTTTCGGTACACGAGAAAATCGGTCACTTCACGTAGTCTGAAAACTGCTACCATGTTTAACAGGGCACTGACTCCCTTGTAATTCTCAGAATTATCGAGGTTATCAATTATTGCAAGAGTATCACGATACTTGGGTGTCTTCGACGCCCACGATCATTCGTAAGTAATAAATTTTAGTAAAAACGTGAGAACTCGGATCTTGGCATATTCTTCGATGACTTTCTCCCGTAACGGTATTCCGCCTTCTTTGAGGTTCCGACGGGGTAATATATTTCGCCCACAAATCAGAGTGTCGTGACAGTAGCTCGCAGGTTACTCGACCTCTGCTAGAATATCCTCCTGTTAAAGGTGACACCGCGGCTTGACGTCACGTACAACATACACCCAGGTCCAAAGAGTTGGGAACTGGTCTCATGGTAACAGACCACGTCTACGATTACTAATTAGTAACGCGTAGCCACTATCTACGCATACAATAAAGAGTTCATATATTTTGAAAACAAAATGCCTTTCTAAATTTAATTCCAGGTTCCACTGGTCGTGCTGCGTGGCAAAGACATGAGGAATAGCACAAATATCTTCCTGGTGAACCTCAGCGTCGCCGATCTCTGCGTGCTGCTAGTCTGTGCTCCGACTGTTCTCGTAGAGCTCAACTCCAGGCCAGAAATATGGTCTTTGGGAGAGCACATGTGTAAGTCTTGCATATTCTTTATTGAACTACTTTAGACGTTGTACATTCACGCCGAGTGAATATAAATCAGCCTCCACAAAACATTATAGAATATTAAAATGAAACGAATCTTCGGAAGTAATGCGGTGGAAAAAGCGCCTTCTCCGAACGGAAACGAATGTTTTCCTTCGCTAACGGTGCTCGTTGATTTTCAGCTATATTTGAGTGTTATTCTTTAATCTAAAAAAAAAAAAAACTCATCGAGCTATCCAACTTTTAAGTCAGTTTGAGCATATGGTTTTGGTGCATCTGAGTCTTTGAAGGGACACGCAACTGAAATCTGAGGCAGACATTACTCTCCTTGTTCTTGGGTCTGAAAAAGTGAGAACCAACCATCCGAGACCAAGAAATAATATCTGGAAATGAGTGTCCTGCTTTTTATGGGTTTGGTGCTTCGCTCAGTGCTATTTGTTTTCAGCTCCAGCGTGTAGGGCTACCACGATGATGATTTTATACCAGGTCTTCTACAGACGCACATACCTACATATGAAGACTGCCTAGGATCACTCTAATTTTCCTCGACCACGAATGAAAAATAATAATTGAATCATACATTTGAGGTAGTTTTCTCATGGTTTTTATGTTATTTCCAACAATGCAGCACTTCCGAATTTGTTTCTCATGCTTGCCCTAAACTTTCGCAGAATGTAAGAGATCAATAATTCCATGTATTTAGTTTTTGACAGCTCGATTATCGATCCTAGACGTTGTTTGCATGAATCCTGGGCGTTCTTTCCACGGATCCTGGAATCCTCAAAACAAATGAAATGTGTTATATAAAGAATTAGTATATTGCGAATAACACAATAACCACAAGAAAAAGTGCAAAGTACAGGTTTCCAATTATTTTGTTAGAAGTTGGCGCCTTGGGAAAAAAATAATCCCAGACACTCTTCAAATGGATAGCTTGCAAAAAATGAACAGCACCGGGAAACTTGAACCGAATACTCATTTCCGGATATTTTTTTTCGGGTGGTTTTTCCCTATTTCTTTGGGCCCAAGAATAAGTAGATGAATGCCCGTTTAGTTCTACTGAGAAATGTACTTTGCGTATCTCGCTTGTGGGAGGGTTTCAATGAAAGGAAATAGAAAATTTCAGTACGAATTTTATTTCTCTTGGTGAAAGGTGGTCTGAATTTCAATTCTGTGTGCAGATGCAGTCTGTGGGCGATATGGGAGAAAATATTGGAAAATTGCAGAGAAGTAATGGGTCTGCAATTTGTGTTCTCTGTCTTTCAATTCATTATGAACCAGTTGCGAACAGCTGGGTACAGAAAATTATCATCCCTGAATCCGTTCGGCGGGGGATACTAAAGTATAAATTATCGAATCAGACAACATGGAAACTCATGTAGACATACTGGATTTCGGCGGATAGGCATATAAGATGTTCAGAGAGCCGTATTCGTATCCATCCGTTCGGGAGGGCAGGGTGGGTTTAGTGTCTGGGTTTTATGATCTGAGAACGACGTTAGGTTTGCTTCCTATCAGTGTGTGATCACACTTTTGTCCCCCTATATGCGACGTCTGACTGCAGTGTCCCGGCATATCTTTGACATTAGCAAGGTCGTTTGGTCTTGAATTTGAGCGTTAGGAAGAGGAAAAGTGCGGCGGCGTTTACCAAACGGCATAGAAAATTCTTTTCCCAAACTCATTTTCACCTCAAATCTGTTTTTGACACTCATCAACATAGACGTTTAATAGTTTCATTTCATCTTCGGGACGAATATGACTAAACGATTCTAAATAAGATCGGACAGCTTACAGAACTTGCCTGTCCTTGTCGCTTTAGTTTCAGACTCTTAAGTAAAGTGGGTAACGAGGATGTCGTGGAAAATTGTCGTGACAATTGCGATAATCGGTCACTAGCAACGTCAAAATGACCTTCGAAACGGAAGCTGCCTAAGAATGCAACGGAAGAGCAGGACGCGGACTACTAGCGGCCAAGAGCTGGGGGCGGAAATGAACTCAGAGTGTTTATGGCAAAGTGTATATTCCACATCTTTCAACGGCACCAATCACCCTAATGTTTGACAGGGCTAAAAGCTTTTGTGATAACGGTTTATGTTATCACCATGCAATTTGTTTTCACTACAAGACTTCCCGCGGCAGCTTTCAAAGCTCGAAAATATGATGACTGGAAAACATGTTCTATCACTGCGTTAAGTTATACTGAGAAATACCTCGTCGTCTGATGAAATTATTCTGATCTACTGTGAAAATTAGCACATTCAATCAAGTGGTATCGTTGGCATTGATGAATTTACTTTATACCCCGACCACTTTATTATATATCCGTTGGACACATATTATTGTAGCTCACGTGTGGAATAATCCAATGGCTGATGACAATGATGCAGATTAGCGGAAGACTGGAGGAAAACGAACTATATGATCAAGTATTTGCAAAAGCCTAATGATTAGTGACCTGGACAGAGTCAACGGTACAGGCGAATAAACCACGCTCGTATAGAGCCCCAAACTAATAATTTATTTTTATGTTATAACGGTAAGGGTTGAACTGATAAATGACCTTTCCTCTAATCGAGAGAACCTTGATGAAGAAACACCGATTCGAATATAAACGGGAATTATTTTTTTAGCATGAAAAAGCTAAAACTATCCTGTTTCTACAAAATAACTGAAGTTTACTTGAAGGTTTGAATTATACCTGAAAATACCATCATCCTGTGGTTTTAGAATGAAAGTTTTTGGGGCAGCTGGACGATTATTCCAGGTTTTCCGTATTTCGAACGATAGAGATGCCATTGAGCAAATCGACAAACATTAGCCGCACCTCTGTTCGTCATGAAGATTTAACCAGTAGCAAGATGACGTTAGTAAGTTATACCGGAGTTTTCGACACAATTCCCATACCTAGTTTTGACTCAAGTGTTACTGCTCGGATTACGACAACTCGTGAATTTTCGAATTCTCCGTAGCTTGTGGGCCTGCTTCTTGATGGCACGTAACATCCATGTTAATGCCGTACGCGTCCTAGTTAGCACCCTCACGAAAGACACTAAAACTATTCGTCACCCACCAGTATCCCTTCGAGTATTTGTCATCTTCGGATACAATGATTTCAGTTGGTAGATAAAATCGCAACTATTCTACCAGATAATTTCAGTCCAAAATACATTTCACGAAATGCAGTTTTCTCGAGTGCTACAATTATCTTACGTATTATGAATACGGCTTCCTCAATTCGCTTGGATCGATGGACTGTACAGTCGACATGAGACTTACATTTTATTACCTCCAGCAAGGGGAACAAAGTCGAAGTAAATCTACGAGCTCAGATTTTGTTCTAGGATGATTTCTTCCGGCAACCCTTTGATGACACGTTATTATGATTTTCTTCAACATAGGTTTTTGGAAGGTCTCAAAGGTCATTGCGGTTCGTACGAAAGTTTCAGAGGGGATCAAGACAAATTCGAAACATTCATTCAACAGCCCCTTTGGATATTTTAGTCGAGATTTATGAGCTTTGAAAGTATAAGAGTCATATTTTTTCGGAGGAGGGCCTGAGCGTGGTCCGAAATTTTCACTTCTATCTACACTTTCGAAGCTCATAACTCGCGACTGGCACGCGGGAGTTTTGTAAGGGCGCATTAAGCGGGTGTTCTCGATTCGTCTCAATCCCCTCTTAAACTTTTGAGAGGTGAAAAAGAAAAAAAAATGTGGCGTTTCTTTCAAAAAATAATCGTATCGAATTTTTTTGATAGATCATAAAAACTTTTATGCTCCCGGAAACATGATTCTTGCATCATCGCTATCCCCCTTCAAAATATCCGATGTGCTTGGTTCCGAAGAATTTATTACATATACCTGTTATTTTTAGTGTTGAAGAAATTTTATGAAATACAATTCAAGTCGATTGCACAGCCTATATGAACTTTTTCTAATTTTGATGGGTTTTAATGATCAGCCACGGTCTGCTCACTGGGAAATCTTCATCATCTGATATTGCAATAGTTTAAACTTACGAATACCCAGATATTGGCAAGAGTCGCGGATGTTGTTCAGAATTCTGTATTATTCCAACGTAATATTTGGTAAAACTTTTACCCGGTGCGAGTAAAAGTTTTCATAGTTTCCTTCCTATATACCTGCGCTAGTTGCGAAGTTAGAATATCCGAGGTATCAAGAAGCAGAAAATTGAGAAAGCTCTGCCACAGAAAATGCCATTCCCATGAAAATCAACGCCTAATTTTTAGCGGACAAACGACAGCAAATTGTGATAAGTCAGGAAACCAATACAAAAATTGGCCAGACTCGAATTGGAAGAATTATCATTTCATTCCACATTTGAAAATAGAAATGAAATTCACCTTCCATATTCATATACCTTTTGAAATCATCTAGATTCGAGGGGTTTTTCGAAATTATTGCTTGAGCTTACGGCATCTAACGATTCAGGAGCACAATCTGGTTACGCAGAAGCTCTTGACTTATTCAAAATAACGAAAATGTCTTGCCTACTCAATGAACTCCTGCGAGTCCATGAGCCTTCCGTCTACAATTGTTTAAATTCGTCGGAGAGATTCTGAGCTTGTTTTAGTGTAAACAGTGTAACCTCTGCAAGTTTTATCTGTTAATTGAACTAATCGCGTTAACGCTACGTAATCATTACGACGGGGTAAGTCATAACGCAGTTCCGTCACGTCGCCCTCGCCAAAAAAAAGTATTGAGAAGTACTGTTAGTACCGCAGTACTCAAGTACAGCTAGTAATGCAGTACTTCAGTACAGCTGTACTGATTTCGCGAGTACAGGGCAGTACTTGAAGTACAGGCAATACTAGCAGTACACAGTACTTAGTACTAGTACCTAGTACGTAGTTTTAGTACCTAGTACTAGTACATGGTACCCTGTACTAATACTAGTACTCTCTACTAGTACTGCTAGTAGAGAGGTACTAGTATTACCTCCTACTAGGTACTGTGTACTAGTACTACATGTCTAGTGGGGAACGGCCCTGATGGATTTTATTTTCTATTATACCTACACAGTTAGAACAAATTTGTTAATTTCAACATCGTCTACCTGTTCCAGAAAGTCCACATAAATATTTCTGTCAATTTACCAGAACCCATTATTGTTAAACGGTTACGTGGAAAATCCGTCCGATTTTTACAGATAAGATGATGACAGTTTTTCTTGTTGATGCAATAAAAAAGAGTATCAGTGCAACAAGGAAATAATGTTAGTTCAACAAAACTAATCTGTTATTGTATCTTATTTCCTCCAAAAACCACATGTTATGGCAACATTTAAAAAATGTTATTCGTAATTCGCATCTTTTGAACTGTTGAATTCAACAGATTACAGCCACTTTCAAGATTCAACAGGAATGGAGCGTCTCATCCGACCTTGTTATTCTCAACAGAAAAAAGAGTGACCATGATTTTTTTTTACAGTTAAAGAATTTATTTTTAACTGTGTAGGTATACTATAATGATATTACAAATCTTCGTCCTGCAGTACTGAATTCAATACAGTGCGGTTTAATGCATGACAGCTGCACTTATTATAGTCCGTAGGAAGTGAATAATAGCTACCAAAGAAAGTTCTAGTATTCAATGTATAAAGCTGTCACTCACAATCAATACACAATAAGTACCAATACCGTGTACACGCAGTATGAGTACTGAGTGCACACAGTACTAGTACTCGGTACACGCCGTACGAGCACTGAGTACAGATAGTACTGAGTACTAGTACTCTGTACAAGCCATATGAGTACTCAGTACACGCAATACTAGTACTCTGTACAAGCCATATGAGTACTGAGTACACGTAGTACTGGTACTCAGTACACACAATACTAGTACTCAGTACAGGAAGTATTAGTACTCAGTATACGAAGTACTGCTGCTGCGTGTACTAAGTATTGCAATTTTTGTACTAAGTACTCGGATCCTGAGTACTAAGTACTAAGATCTCAGTACTTTTTTTCGGTATGGGCGTTTCAGGGCACTGAAACGGTATATGTATTTTCTTTTGTTGTAAAACCTCGAAGCACTAGCTGAATCTTACGAGGGAATAAAAATGCTTTAGTATTTGAATGCTCTTATATTTATAAACTGTTGTAGAAACGATGCACCTAGATTCCTATTCGTCCATAATACGTAATAAAACAACGGTGTACTTGTTGCCACATTGGAAGAATTGCATGCGTGAATACCATCAAAGTTTACCAAGTAGATCAAAGCTATGAAATCCACGTATACTGCCACAGTTCAATCATTTCTGGTTTTTGAGGTCAATTCATCGTACCAAAGTCTTCAAGTCGAAGAGAATATATGTGGTGCCTACAGACCTCTTCATACCCGTTATATCCTTTCCTTATGCGACACACGGTGTGAAAATGTAATAATCCTATGTACGGAATTGGTATGTCTCTCAAGTTTCAGAATTTGATCTTATATTGTTAGAAATGAAGAATCTGCATCCGAAATTTATGCAAATAAATTCCGTGGACAACTATAGTACTTTCTCTTTACTTGCACGATGCAAACAAATGTCTTACCTGCCGTCCGTGCTGCACCTAACGCCTCTCTACAAATATAAAATCACTATTGTGAATCGTTCACTCGAGTCAACGCCTGAGTCGAACCTTGGAAATATAATTCATTAATGATCGGAAAATCTATGAAACGAAGAGCTTTTCATCAATTATTTTTGTTGTCTGACATGAGATTCTGTTGAAAAATTATAACCTCTCCAGCACACTTCAATCTTCGTTGGATGCATTCTGGGTTTCGGGTTTTATGAGATTTGGGATTCCGCCGCCGATAAATCACCTCCAATAGTAGGCAGTATGTTTGTACGTGCACGCGCGCTGCTGCATGAGGTTTTCCAAACTGGGGATCGCTCGTTTTATTAGCTACATTTCTCATTCATGGAAGTTTAAAGGCGAGGATTACTCAGCGTCTGTTGTGCACGGAAAAAGTACTGCACTTTTTGTGCAAGACGTGTAAGTCGTGACAGTGATTCGACTTCCGGTTCCATCTTATTGACGCTGACTCGAATCAGCGCGTAATCCAATTACAGCGATTCTCGGTAATCCCCCAATAGCAGCGTATACTGCATAGTGAATTAAGCTTACAGACCCTGGCTTCAATCCAAGGTGGACCAAGTGAGACGCACACCGTCTGTGTACATTGCAGCGAAAGTTTCCGTGGAACTAATTCACACTATGATTTACGCTCTATGCGCCCCAAATATAACCCATCGCCAGTCTTAAGATATTCTGCGACTGAAGGGTTTGGTGAAGATTTAGTGGCACATGCAATTTTCTCAACTGACAATTCTGATGTTTGACAATTTGCTCTAAACCAGCAGAATTTACTTCTTCAGTTCGAACACGAATATGCGGACAGTTAAAAGTTGCCCGAATTTGAAAAGGGCTATTTTGTTTCAAGGCTCATTCGGGCAATTCCATATCAAGTGATCAAGGCTTTTGGGACAAATTTTTCTGATCTTGACGTCGATCTCAGAAAGAGTACTTCACGATGAAAAAAAAAAACTCTCCAAAGCTTTTTTTTCTCAAAATTTTCGAAGTTATGCAACCTCTTCGTTTTGGCGCATTTTTTTTTTTAAATCATAACTCCGGCTACGTTGGTCATAGGGAGATCAACGTGGGCTCATTTTCTTCGCAAAAGAATATAATTCTTAGAAAAAAATGGGGCATTGGGATTTTCGATCGATCAACATAAAATTGTCTCCATTTCCCGAAACAAATTGAGATTGCGGAAAAATGCATTGTTTTTAATCTGAAAAAAATCACAGATGTAGATATATGTATCCTCTCAGTGCTGTGTAATTTTCAGAGTGGGAGAGCCAGGCGTTTTTTTTTGGAGGTTCCGCAGTAGAAATAGGAAATATGAGAGGACCATGAAATTTTTACACAAGATTGTTCTTATCAAAAGAAGATTTTATGAATTTTTTCAAAATTTTTGTCCGTGGATTTTGGCTGAAAACAATTAATGAAAATTTTGAGTTTAACATGGGCTCTTATGGGAGCGCGCCTTTGAAGCTAAAAAAAGTATGTTTGGAATATGACAGCCGTGAAAGGTTCAAGAATATGGAAGATCAATATATTCACGATGATAATATCCGAAAAAAGTAGTACCTCACCGTTCATTTCATTAATAAACAAGCGATAGAAAGTTGCAAAGCGCAGATCGTGCGAGTGAGGTTATGAGGTTGGCGACAGTGCTGGTTTTAAACGCGGTAACCGGACAAATATCTAAAGACTCGTTGAAATCTTATTTTTATTGTTTCTGTCATACGAAACGCTTACTATCGTATGATAGTAACAATAGAAAACAAAGATTTTTTCTTTATAAACCGGCCTTTCCACTTGTCCATTTTTGAGGTTAGTGTCGTTAACACGATTTGTTGGTTATGTCTATACGTATATAGTCCGCGACCGCGGAGCGTAGTATAGGTATAGTAGTACCTACTTCGTATAGTCAAAGTCACGGTCGGTAAGGAAGAAATTTTCCCTGTCCCCTGGCCCCGCAAACGAGGGGCTGCGGAACCTTCTTAAGTATTTAGAATTCAAGAATGGGTTTTTTGGTTCAAATAATATCTTCAATCATGTATTTTGGGCCAAATTATGTTGTTTCAACTTCAAGTTTAATAATTATTTGAACTAACATTGAAAATTCTGCAACTATAGGTCCAACGAATACTCACAAACGGAATAAACACGACTTAAAAATTACCGTTCGGCCGAAACAGAGTTCGCTCGGGTATATAGAGCCGTTGAGTCTCACGCGCGTAAAATAGTATATTGTGCAACTCGTGCGGGAAGTTGGCGATTCTCGATGAGTGAGAGTATGGCGCACGAGTCGCAGGCGAGTTGTCACGAGCCGCAGGCGAGTGTCACGAGCCGTAGACGAGTGTCGACATGCTCGCACGAATCGGGGATCGACAACCCGCACGCGTTACACACCATACTTTTTGTAACCCCTTGCAATGGGTAGTTCGATTTCGCCACCGCGGCACTCGGCACTCTAACCTGAGCGTGGCGTAGAGCAGCGCACGCGATCGTAGTTACCAAATATCCCGTCTGATGGCGCTAGTGACACTAAGTTAGCTCGCTCAGGAGTGCTGGAATATACATTCCAGCACTACTGTTGGCCTGTGCCGGAATCGGCCATTTCGCGCACCCTCCACAATGCGCGAAATCGAACTTCCCATGCAAGTGTTGCGAAAATTTTTTTTTTTAATGTACTTGGCTCGAGACTCTACCGAGTCTCTTGATCCACGTAAGAGATTATATTTTGTGTTACGAAAATTCTTCGGAAATAGAAAAGACTCACGTGGATCACTTGATATGGAATTGCCCATTCGAGGATTTAAGTCAATTGAATTATCTACGGGTTTCAAGTTTGTTGTTTGAATTATTCATTTAATTATACATGCAAATCAAATATGCAGGAGTTGAGATGAATGATGACAGTCTGTTACTGAGTCTAGCTGTTAAGATAGAAGGAAGAATTGATAAATCTGAAAAAATATGCAGGATTGTAATCTGTTACAGCCAATCTGGATTTTTCGGGATACAGACTCGTGAATCGCAGACCGAATCCATTCTGTCCAGTATATTCCGGTTCGCTTCTCAAATGGCTTCGCAACTTTGCGTGGTATTTTACATTTGTGGAGATAAGATTAATTTCATAGACACGATTCAAATGCTCATTTACAAACATGAATCAGGTGTAGATCCAGGTATTTCAACCTCAACCGTGCAAAATAGACAGAATTTAACGGTGATACTGCCATCTTCCGGCGCCACTTAATTTCACAATCTTAATTTTCTTAACACTGAAACAAGAAAAAATCGAATGGCAAATTTATACAAACAAAATGGAAACGAATGGTAAAACCTGTAGATGTATTCAATGAAAGAGATAAGCAAATAGAGTTGATCCACTTTATTTATTTTCGCCGAAATTTCTCAAAAAAGTAAAAAAATAATTGTTCTTCAAGTTAATAAAATGTTTGCCCTATTCAATTAAAGTTATAATTGTATGATCATTGTTCGATGAGTTAAGACTTTAATAACATAATTTGGCACATCTGGCTCCGTGGATGGTTGATGAGAACGAACGGTGGAAATTACGTATAGCGAACGACCCATCCAGGGTTTCGCACTACTCAAATTGTGTTATTTGATTTTTACTTATTTGATGAAGTGCGCGATTCCACTCGTTAAACAATATCAACTCTTCTAACATTTCTTCATTCTGTTTTTACACTCCTCAATGTTCGACTTCAATCTCCTGTCAAGCGATGTAAATAAGGCGATCGCCTCAAAAGAATAATATTTACGGAATAGGGCGAACGGAAATAAATTGTTTCGAACAACAGCACTATAACCAGCTATCGTTTGATCCGCCAATCTATTGGTGAAATTGCGATTGTGTTAGTTCTACAATCTGAGCGAATGGGACGGTCGGAAAAACCTCATCGAAAATATTCAGTATCCCTACCTGGCTACCGCCACTGCTCCTAGTAAGTAAAAACGAGAACCAAAAACAGGATTCCATCTACTACACGAAAAGAAATGTGAGAATATATTCATAAGGAGCATTCCATGCTGACTCGACCACCGATTTTCTCTTACCATTTTTTGTCTGTTCCATAATTTCTTGAATGGTTGCTTTCACTTCCAAAAGCACTTCGACATTTTCTCAGATTTTCTTAAAATAACCAATCATTTTCACGCATCTTCAGAATTCTGAACAGAAAGACATTTTTGAAAATCCTGTAAAAATTCTCAAAAATCCTTTGTTCCAACACAATCGTTTTGCACCGTTTTCTTGTTATAAATATCTCTCCAATTAGAACACATCCTTTGATCTTCTTCGAACAAAACACATCCAAACAACAAATTTTTTAGACCTAGTCGATCGTAGGGGCTCCAATCTTTCTATCATTTTACCTACAATCATAATTGAAAATCCGTTTTTCAGCGCCCATGAATATTCTGATGAGGCATCAGCGGCTAGGTCAGGGGTATTCCTGTTTGAAAATGTCGTACATGCTTGATGCTCCTGTGATGAAAATTGAAAACCTACATGAATAATGTCGGGTCAAATCTTGGGCGACAATGGCTGGAATACCCCACATATGTATCCGCGTTATATATAATACGTGTATTTAAATATACTAGTTTCCTATTTTCTCAGAGTACGGAAATACACGTTTTCGTAACACCTGCATGGGAAGTTCGACTCCGCGCACTGTAGAGGGTGCGCGAAATGGCTGATTCCCTTACCGGCCGAGAGCAGTGCCGGAATGTCCACATTCCGGCACTGTCCTCGGTCGGTAAGAGGCTCAGCTATCTCGCACATTCTCCACAGTCCGCGAAGTCAGACTTTCCATATCAGGTTTTATACAAAAAACAGGATGTGGATCTCGTGCGGGCTGGCGATTCCTAACTCGTGTGAATGCCGACACTCGCCTTCGGCTCGTTCGGCATACCTCACACTCGTCCAGAATCGCCAACTTCCCGCACTTGATGCACAATATACTATTTCAATGAGAATAACAAATTTCCAAAAAGTTCGCGAATAAATTCTTTCAAAACATGAAAACAAAAATATAAGAAACATTGATTCTTCTTTCGAATTGGGCCGAAAATGATTTTTCAGATTTGTTTCGTTAGGTTGGGGATCTTACTAGATTGAGAAATGAGATCCAGTCATGGTGTAATATAAATTCGAAATTTCGTGGGCACCAGAATAAAAATCTGTTCTACAATGATAAATTTTGTTCATAATTAATTATACAGACCCATATTTTCTCGGACGCGTACAGCGTATATCCATTCACTTCAACTTTTGATAATTTATTTTTTGATTACAATTTTTGTCTATCAACTCAATCTTTTTTTTTTTTTTTTTGTGTATTCTCCGAGAACACCTTTTTGCGGCGTGGTACATGTTTATCTCTCAATATATATGATGATTTTGACTAATTGGCGTTTACGTAGGGGCCAGTTTATTTGGTCGCGATTGAAATATGGTGTGAGAATAAGATTGATTCAATCGACGAATCTGCATCATTGGTTTCGTACCATAAAAATTCATCGTATGTATCGAACGTGGTTTCATCTTTCGTTGTCTTCGATTCGTTTGATTCTCGACGAATTGAGAGGGGGACCATATACTCGCTCAAAAATTCACGTTTATCAAACCGTGTATGTAAAACAGGCCCTCTAGCACACCAACCCCTGTCTTTTTGTGGGCTCTATTTTATTGCCAACACCTTCTCGACTTCCCGTGATCTTGCATAATATCAACTGCTGTATATCCTTTCTTGCAGACGTTTGTGAACCTCTCGAGGAGGGGGAGAACTTCCCTTTGCGATGCATTTCATAATAATAATAATAATAATAATAATAATAATAATAATAATAATAATAATAATAATAATAATAATAATAATAA
>JAFFZH010014051.1:24738-36271 GCA_018420115.1 Euura saliciscinereae | reverse complement strand
TCTAGTGCGGAAAGTGAAGCCCTAGTGCGGAAAGTGATGCTTTCCGCACATTAAACGACGAATACCATACTTTCGTATGTATTTGTTCAAAATTGCAGTGATACCTTTCTTTCTTTTTGCGATTTAGTTCCGTGGACTCAGATATTCATAGATTCATATAATTATCATTATTCACCTTGTGCAAAAATAGTGGCTCTTTGTTGGGCAGCGGCAATGGCCATGGCGTTTAGTCCGCTGGCGCCTGGGGTAGCGTATACGTCGTAGGCTGACGCCCTCCTCGGAAGTTGAACCGGTAGATTGAGTCCCGGTTCGGGATGAGAGGGTTGACCGGAACCGGACATTGTACCAGACTTGACCTCCTCGTCGTATGACCGTTGTCTGGCTACCCTTGATTTTCTTCTGACCGTACCACCGCCGCCCCTGCGGGACCTGCGCCAGCGTTCCTCGTCGTCGTCGACGCCCCCGCCATTACCAGAATCCCCTGTCCCATCGGGGTCTACGGTTATAGTCGATTATAAAAACATTAACGTTCATACGAGAACTGCGACAAATGGAGTGGAATGAGTTTGTGATAATATGCGATTTCGGGTGATATATACTTTATTGATACTAACACGACGTGGAATCGAAAAATCATGAATATGGTGCGAAATGTCTCTGAAAGGTAAGAAAACGTGTTTTAAGCACGACTAGAAAGGTCTAGAAATCAGAAACATGGCTAAAAGCCACTGAAAACATTTTAAAAGCCTGAACTATGAGACGTATACATCGATAAGACGTCTAGTTGTTTGTAAATCTTGAAGATATGTCAACGAAAACAATGAGATACTCTCCGAACCATTGTAAAGACGTCTGAGAATATCAAAAGGACGTCCAGATGATCAGAACCGTTTAAAACATGTCTGAAGTTATCTGCACTTGTTCGAAGTGGTTTGAGGAATGGATACAAACCTTCAAAACATGCCTGAAGCTGTCTGAAGTTTGAAGAAGGCAAAAAAACCTAGAAAACGTGTCGAAGATGTCTGAAGTTGTTTGAAGAATGGAGAGAAACCTTGAAAACGTGTCTGAAGTTGTTTGAAGTTGTTCGGGGTTGTTTGAAGAAGGCACAAAAACCTTCAAGACCTGTCTGAAGTTGTTTAAAGCATGGAAAAAAAGCTTAAAAACGTGTCTGAAGTTGTTCGAAGTTGTATTAAGAAGGCAAACAAACAAACCACAAAAACGTGTCCAAAGTTGTTTGAGCTTGTTTGAAGAAGGCAAACATACTTCGACACCGTGTTTGAAGTCGTTTAAAGAATGAAAAAAAAACTTGAAAACGTGTCTGAAGTTGTCCAAAGTCGATCGAAGAATGAAAAAAATCGTTAAGAACGTGTCGAAAGTTGTCCGAAGCTGTTTGAAGAATGGAACGAAACGTTGTACACTGTGACTAGTCTCGAGTACTATATGTCGAATCATATATAGACGTTTAATTATCTCTGTGAATGTTGAAGAACATTGAGCACACGACTGAAGTAGTTTAATAAGATTGTTAAAGTTGTTTTCTCTTCCTACACACGAACGTTGTAAAAACGTTTAGACCATCATAAAACCGTGTTCAAACGACTAAGAGCGAGTTTAAAATCGTAAAACCGAGTACCTATACCCACCATCGTCTATGAGGTCGTAAAAAAGAATTTCTAAAGTAATTTTACAACTATATGAAATCCACTACTATATAACACTTTTTCACACACAAATTTCAAAGACCAAGTCACCTGAGAATAATTTTCAGACAGTCTAAATTACGTCTGAAATTCAATCATTAAATCACATAAAAGTATCTTTCACTTTCGACTGAGCCACGTTTTCTCACCGCCTTCTGCTGATTGATTGCATAGGAATTCGATCCATCAAGAGATACAAAAATTTAGTAAAATTTGGACACGCGATCACTTTTGACAAGAAAAAACGAAAAAGAGGTAAAAAAGTCCTAAAAAAAAAAGAAGAAAAATACTTTACACAGGTCTGCAGCTCGGATTACATTACCTTGTTACAAAATCTCGTTCATCATCCAGGATTCGGGAGTGGAAATAGGATACCGTGAGATCCGGAGAAAGGAAGAGAAAAAAAAGGGGGAAAAATCCCTAGGAAAAAGCTGGCTTACCTGCTGAAGAATTCTGCTTTGAGGATCTTTGGGGTGGACTGTTTGCTCTAGTTCTGTCGTTTCTGTCGATCCTCTCGCCCTGTTCGCTCCTCTCGTTCCTTTCGGATCTTTCGCTGTGATGACGTTCTCGATCCGGTGATCCGCTTCTCGATTTACTTCTCCATTCCAGTTCACGTTCCCATCTCAACTCCTCGCAACGCTCTCCTGCAACCTTCCGAAACTATAAAATTACAAATTTGGGTTACGGGATTTAACCACGGACACCACCACATGTATGGCAAATTATGATATGCAAGCTCGGCACACAGGGACCACGCACACGGGATATACCTAGAGGTGGACATATCACATCAGTATACATATATATGGAAACAATGATTCGTCGGTCAGTCGCGGTCACATAATCATCATTATCGATGGATTTTTCAACATTTTGATCAACGTTGTAATCTTCGGTGTCGATGACGTTCTACGCGGTTCCTCACTTTGAGGCCTGTATCTTTCAAACGGTCAATTCTACGAGGAGGATTGTGGGAAGCTTTTTATAGAGAATTTTACAAGCTTCAAAATTGATCCCGATAGTTTTTCACGTAGGAACAACCCGAAGTGAGATATCGACGAAAGAAGAGTAAAAAAAAAAAATTCCAAGAAATTCTTGGTCTCAAAATCATGTCACTAATTATAAATTTTGAAAGTCGAAAGAATCTCAAAGGATTTTCAATTATTTGGTAACTTAAAAGAAGCAACTCACTCGAAGAATTTCAAGAGATAAGACGAGACAAGACAGGGGAACGAGATAACAGCACGTTTATATAGACGGATATTTACCACAAGGAATCAACACTGCGACATTTGTGCCATTACATCAATTATTACTGATTACCAAGGACACTGATTGCGTGACACATTTATATTAGTGCGATAACGATCATGCAGCGCGATATGTAAAATACAAAACCAGGGTTGTTACATTTTTTGTTCATTTTGTTTCATCAAAAAATTTTCCAAATTTTTCAGGTTTATCCAAGATAATTATATCTCCAACTAACGATAAGTAATTATGTCATAGTAAAAATAAAGGGAAGATTCTGCAAGTTCTTGTGAAAAAATTCTGCAAAATTCGAAAATTTCTATGGGAAAATTCCCTGACTTTTCCAGTAGACCCGTAACAACCCCGAATTAACACGAAAGCACAAAATGGACAGAAAAGCTGACCAAACTTGTCGATAAAAAAAATACAAAATCATATCCATTTCTCCTACATTATTTCATCAGAAAAATCCAATTATCAATTCCAATACTATTTCAATCAATGTGAAACAATAATCTGTTGAATTTTCGTCGCATCTCTGATGAAAAAATATTTCCGATGAAAAAATATATCCGATGCAACCGCAACTGACTCACATCGATTATAACCAGACAATTGATAGCAGGATGTGTTCATGATCGGCTCGCGACAGTCTTACCTTCTCCAGTTCTTTAAGACTAGCCGGAGACACGTCCGAGTGTCTCCTGAGCTCCGGACTCCTGGGTGGTGCCAGACCACTGGCCAGTCCTCCGGTGTGGTTTCCGGCCTGGCACCCGAGCCTGGCGTCGCTATGTCTTCTCTGCAGCGCTTCGAGGACCGGTACCTCCAACAGAGAGTCCGTGGACTCCTGCGTGACCACTGGCTGACCCCGAGAGGCGATTTTTCTGCGGCACACGCTGCATCTCCATGTCGACTTTTTAAAAATTAAAAAAGTGGTGATAACATGTCTCAAACTTGACCCAGATAAGAAAAGAGAGAAAAAAAAAGGAAATTTTGGAAAACAAAATTCAGGAAAATTCAATTTTCAATTCTTTTTTTTTCCACAAAATCAAAGAGTCATCGATACGAGGATCAGATCCTTGAAAAAAGATGTTTAAATTAATTTTTTAATACCGAGTGACTCGATACTCACGGCATCGTCAGTCTCGGCTGTCGTGGAGTAGGAAGCGCAGTCTTCGCAAACTTTGTGCTGACACTCGTTACAGGTTCTAGAGAAATCGTCCGGCTTAAAGGACTTTAGACAAACACGACACGCTCCTGTTCTGCTCGCTGGTCTCCCGGGCTCCGGTTTTCTGAGGGTAGATACGTACAGAGAGGAATAAGACAGGAAGTCAAGGGTAAAACTCTGGGGAGGAAACAAACACTTGTCTGTCTAACCCAGGATTTCTGTATACTCGATTCAATTATCCAGAGTTAACAACGAGGAAATCCTTTAAACGAGTGCAACTAATTTTCTTCTCTTTCTCTCTCCATTATCCGAGGGACTAATTGCCCTGGGGTTCGATTCAACTAGGATTAGAAATTCTGTTACTTCTAGCTAAATGAAAGCTTGTATCTCGAACTGATGTTTCCACTGGAGTCATTTCTCAATAATTTTCAACAATATTTGGACCGGACATAGTTCAAAGTGTATCCAATCATGTGGCGAAGGATGAAAGAGCTTTCATTCGATATTTTCGACTCTACGGGTCTTTGAAAATGACACATTTTTTTCCGGCTACCCCTTTGAAAATCCGTACTTCGGCTTTAGGATGCGATAAATTTTTCTCAAATGGGGGAAAAACGAAACGGGAAGTACACAACTTGAGCTTCATTCTGAGAAAAAATAAATTCAAGTTTATCTTGAAAGTTGTGGGAAAGCTCGCGAGAGAGTGCCAATAAAAATTTTAACCACGATTCCACCCCGACTCGATTTTTATATCTGCACGCCCGAAGCTTTCGCACAAAATTTTTCGAATCTGATTTCCAATTTTGGGAAAATGTCTCCGAAAACGACGAAAAAGTTACAATTTCATGTCGATATGTTGTCAAAACCGATTCTATTTGGCTTCCGTCTGTCATCGATAGAGTTGAATTGTTTTCTACAATATGTAACCGCGTTCTACCAAAGTATAGAATCGAATTTCATCGATTTGAATTATTTCCATCCCGATTGCCGACGTTCCCAGTGACACTCGTTTTCAGCCTTGACATGTGACCCAGTTAAATTTGTACCCTCGGAGCTGGGTTGCACCTACTCTCCCAGGTTGAGTGGAGTCTCAGGACTCCGGGATCGATGGGATCAAATTGAAATGGAAATTTACAATATTCGAATTACTCACGGTTTTGGTGGCTCAACTGGTGAAGTTTCTTGCTTAGGTTGAATCTCTTCAACCGGCGTTACTTTAGCCGGTGTTAATTTAGTCACTGAAACAATGTACAGATTTTTTTTTTTTTTCAAATTAACAATTGGATAAGTTGAAATAGTTCAGATGAAATATTTCTATAAATTTCACGAATTTCATTAAATTTTAATACTGTTAACTATTTCATTTCTGATCAATATAAATCTACGTTTCATTTTTCAACTTTAACAAATTTTATTTCCTGCGTTTGACGAAATTTACAATTTTATTCACAATTTTAACAGCAATGAATTATTTCATCAAAGGGGGAAAAAGTTCACAGGAACAAAAATCATTGACCGATCAACGCGATTAAGTATAATTACTGCGTATTATAAGGCATGACGGTATAGCGATTTTCATGTATAGAAAAATAATCGAGAGACGATAAAGAAATAAACAAAAAACCGACGTGAAAAGTTTAGAAGAAAAAGTTAATGATACTTTGTTACCAATTTTTTTTTTTTTCTTTCCCCTTTCTTTCTGTTCCATTCGAGCTGAAAAGTACACGTGACCAAAGTTTTGGAAAATAAAATAAAAATCTGAAAACTTTTTCTTCATATGTATAGCCAGTATTTTTTTTTTTTTTTTTTTTTTTTACTGCTAGAGTTTGAAACAGTTACTTTGTGTCGTCGAACAAAATGGAAAGAGAGAAAAAAAACTTTCTTCAAACTTCACCCTGTAACCCAAGACTCATGTGAGTATGAAGTGATAGAAACACGTAGGATGTATATGAAAACTCAGATAAAATATAAATAAAATTTCCTTTTCCGTATTCTTACTGTTCCTTTGTTTGCTATAATATCTATAACTTTATTTATAGCTTGCTTTTTGGATTCGATCAATACCCTCGAATACAGAGTGTCCCAAAAAATTGTTGACCATTTTTTCAAATGTGAATAAAATTGTAACCCGTTGAAAGATTCTAGGAAACTTTATTTTGCTAGAAAGAAGGAGATTCAATATTTGATATCGCTTTTGAAAAACTAAAATATCTCAATTTTTTGCTGAAATTCGCACCAGGCCCTTAATGAAAAACGCGGGTCTTTTACATAGCTACTTTTTTTTTTCAAAAGCGTGTATCTCGTCAACGAATCAAGATTTTTTAGGTTTTGAAAAGCAAAATTAAAGATTGATTCTTCTGCTTTGTGTAAAAAAAAAGTTTTTTCAAAATCGGCCAAAGCGTTCGAATTTTATCATCGTTTAAAAAAAGACAATTTTTTTTCTTTTGTTTTTTTGCTGCTCTCGAAATCCACTTATCGACTATTTCGAAAGGTTTTTTCTCGAATTCGAGTGAGTACAAGATGCGTCAGATTCAATTCGCTGATTGTGAGATTGAAAAATTGATAGGGGGTAGAAATTATAGTGAAAAAAAAAAGAAAGAAATATACTTTATACATAATCAAACGGAGAAGCTTGAAATTTGAAAAAATAAATTAAAAACCGCCAAAATTTAGATAATATTGAGAGAAAAAAAATAACTGATTGTTCCAAAAATCGTGTGATAAAATGACTTTTGGACAGTTTTCACGTTTTCGACAGTCTGAGGTTTTAAGGAGGTGTATTGAAGCTTATAGGTGAACAACAGTGCCGATACGCAGTAGTTATTTGACCCAGTTTTATTATAGTGGCGGAAATGAAGGAAATTTTTGTGAATTCATTTATAATTGACGTTGCAGCGGATCGATAGGTGAATATCGAATCACGTTTCTGTTGACGATGACGGTGACAAAAAAAAACACATATTATATTGAACCTAAATCATCGATTATTACATCATGAATGCTACTTCTATAATTTTCGAAATTAAAAAAGAATCATTTTTTTAGTGAATTATTATAATATCACTTTTTCACTACGATTCCAGTGCCCAGAGGAAATTTTTTTGTAAAAGAATAAAAAAATTCGAGTGTGTAATATTCCCTCGTGAAAAAAAAAAAATGATGAATAAAAAGCAACGCGGTGGTCAAACCCTGGTCAGATTGGCACTGAATAACCCAAATACTCGTTCATTCTATCGTGATCGAAACCAGGGTTGAATCCAAATTTTTTGTTGGCAAATATCCACAAAGCGATTGATAACATTTTTTTCCAAATAGGAACGAAAATCTTTTTTTAGCGCTTTCGCAAACTTGAAAAAAAACTTTTCCAAATTTTGCACCAAGTTTGATGTAATTGTGGCACGACGGGGTTGACGTCTTGGATTTATCTGAAGATTCAGCCATCATCGTCAGACCAGAATTATCCAACTCAGTCTGTGTACAATTAAGCTGAGTATTATTCTGTCGTCTGCAGTTTAGTATGTAGTAGGTACACTATATATACAACTATAAATACAATGGTATACACGAGTACACAAGAACCGTCTTCGTAGTCTACACAGAATACAGATATACATACATATTCATCGTATAATGTGTACAATCTTAATTGAAATCTATTCGAAAATTGTAAATGTCAATCCCAGAGACGTGTACAAAGTCTGTTTCATATAACACAGGCTTATAATCAGAGAGGTGAATGTACTCCATATATTCTCGTCACAATCAGTTTCTGATTAGAATTATAAATACAGTAGTAAAAGAAAAAAAAAAGAAGACAAAAGGGTTCGATTTTTACAAACGGTCAAAAAATCTCGTCAAGTTACCCAACAAAATGAACTGAAAATTGTATCGATGTCATTTTTTTTCGTTACATGAAGCAAATAATATCACTTTCTGCAATCGAGATAATTTTTGTCAGAACCATAAAGTAGAACATGTTCGGCCTAGTTTTTATCTACTCGAATCTTTCACGCGGACCGGGGCGGAGGGTAGTTGGGGGGGGGGGGGTTGTTTTTAGAAAAGTTAAAACACGAGAGAGTATCTTGAAAAGCCATCAGGTTTCAAACGGCTTACGTTAGCTCGCGTTATCGCATCGGTATAATAGCGGGCGAGGAAAGGAGGGGGATTGAAAAAAAAAAAACCACTTACATTGATTACACACTCGTCACAGTTCTGTTTATGTCCGACACACTATTTCTTTCTCAATTAATGTACAACGTTCCTATATTTTCCTATATAGTTTCTTGAAACCGTTTCAAAATACAAACTTTTATAAAAAAAAAAAAAGTATCGAAAACTTTGAAATTTCGATTTTTAGACTGCAATAAAAGAACGTTGAATTATATCTAGACACACGAATTTTTGGTCCAAAAGTACCAAAAAGTGCACAAATTTTACCATTTTGACGATATGAGGCTTAAAAATACGATAACTCCTACAATTTTCAATATTTTCTCATGAACTTTGGAGTATGCTTAAAATGCACGAAAAGACACGAAGAAAAAAATCTACAACCGTCCAAGCTTTACCTAAATGAAATTAAACTCATATGACGTGATAAAACGGAAGGTGAAATATATATTATATCCATTCTCCGAGGTCCATTCTATCCGTTCGGGATACGTGCAACGAATGATTATGCAGCCAGCCCCCGGCCGTAGCCCCGGCATCAGAAATGAGAAATGTGGGATCGATGGTGGAGCGAGCGTAGTTCGGAATTCGCTAGGGTGAGAAGAGGAGCGATCCTCTCTCTGGATGTCGGAGTAAAGTGAGGCAAGCTAAGGGCGAGAGTAAGGGTGAGGCAGGTTGGCCAGGCCAGGGTAGAGCTCCGAGCGGGAGCGTGGGTCGCGTCTATATCTGGTTAAGTACGGCACCACGAGCCTTGATTTCAGTCGGTAGTGTCAAGTGAGATGAGGAAACCTTCCCAAACTCACCCTCTCCGTTCCGCAGCGTTCGTACAAACCCCCCGAGCCCCAATTTACATTAGAAAAAAGAATACTGGAATCAACCATCCGATACGAGTCTCGAGTGTCACTGACTACTCTCGAAAATTCACTCTTTCAAAACTGGCTAAATTGGATAAATTGGATAAATTGGATAAATTGGATAAATTCTACCCCTACCTTCTTCGTCGCCCAGCCATCGAAAAGCGATCGCTTGATTATCCGCGCCTAAAATACCCTTTGACCTCTTACTCTAGATTTTCTATCCACCATTTCATTTATTCAACATCGATGTTGGTATCGATAAATCTCCGAATATCCAAACTTGTGGACATTGGAATTCAAAAAAGTCAAGATTAGAAGATTCAAGATTCAATTCAGAACGGAAAACGTATCGAAAGATTTTCGATCGGAGCAAAAATGAAGAAATTAGATCAAAATTAGGAAGTCACACTGTCTCGATTTCACAGAAGCCAATTGATTGATTGAAGCAATCAATGTGTTCGTGGATATTCTAGACCCAAGAACCTTTTCGATGACTTCACGATGAAACTGAAGCTGGATAATGAGGCCCGAGTATGATTTTTTTTTTTAATATTATGCAAAGTTAATACTTAGAAAAAAATGAAGACTCGATGCTTTGCTGTGTCATTTTATTCGGGAAAAGCTTCAACTTCGTGACTTTATCTACAATCCACAATTCAAAGAATGCAAAATCAAATTTTCTCGAAAATACTAGGAAAATACGGGAAACGATTGGTGTAAAAAATTTGAAAAAAATTTACAAACACTCCTATGACGCAGACGTACGACATAAAAAATTATGAAAATTGACAAACAACGTCGAGTCTGTTAATCTCGCTTTTTATCTTCGGTTTATTGGAATAATTAATTGTAGAATTCAACACCTCCACATGTCGCAGACAGTCCTTGGCCTTTCGTGACCCTCGGTGGTCGGTTTTTGGCCGGACTAAAACCTCGATGGCAATCTAAAATCGATACATCAATCATAGCGGTATTTCAGGCCGGGTTTTGATGACAACCGTTGAAATTATCAGTTGTTTCTCAACTAATTTCGTTTTTTTTTTTCTTTTCTTCTGTCCTACACTTCAAAGTCAACCGAGGGAGAGTTAATTCCTGAGAAATTCCGTTTCATTCTCGTCGGTAAATGGCGCATAATTTTCGCGATCATGATAAGAAACTATAAACTCGGTGAAACTGTTTCACTCGACGATTTACCCCAGGGAATTAAGCTTCTTGGGCGAAATAGAGTTACACTAGCACTGCTACTTTTATGCCCTCTGGAATCCCAGGGTCTTTGGCTAGTCACCAGCGACGATTGCTTAACCGTATCGACCCCGAGGTAGTTCGTTATGTGTGTACATGTGTAGCTAACTAATGTACCGTTGAGCGGAATAAGAACCACTTTGAAACGATCTAAAGTAACGATAATGGAAATTTACTCACCGTTACCAGTCGCTGTCATTAGACCGCTGCCAAGTTGCCTCAATTTACTAAAAGTTGTTCCACTTTCCTCTAAAGCTACGGACCCGGAACCCGTTGGTCCTGGCTCTGGCTGGGTCGTAACCATCTTGAAAAACGAAAATTATCATCAAATCTATGATATGATCCGTTGATCGGTCATTTAAATTGACCTAATTATTTTTATCAATCTTTATCTGTCCATATTTTGTCTTTTTTTTCCTTTTTGCTTTAAAAGTATAACGATTTTCGAATAGAAAAATCACTTTTTATACAGAGAAATTTATACAGTTAATTTAAGAACTGCCTTAAAAAGACTTTAGATGGCAGTAAGCTGACCTAAAAAGACTTTCTAGTCGGCACTAGCATAAAAAAATCACATACTGTCTTAAAAAAGACTTGAAACTGCTTTGAAAATAGTTTTTAGGGCAGTTTAGTACCTTTTACGATAATAATTTAACCCCAACCGTAAAAATATATATATACATATATTGTATGGGGCGTGCGCGTAGAAAAGATTGAGCTCTCCTTCGGTTCATTAGGCTCGCCAACGTCTCGTACTTTGAGAACGTTTACTTTTGGTGTAAATTGTATTATTGTAACTAAATTAGTGTCTCATGCATGAAGAACACAATGAAATTAAAAAAAAAAAAAAAAAAAAAAAAATCGTGGCAACCCCCAATTTTTTAGTTAGATTATCTGTATAGATTATCGAGTGACACGAGGCGTTGCGAATGACAGTCGTCGATTAATCGTGTAATGCGTTATATGGGGTGAACAGTGTGTGTCATAACTGCAGGGTGGTAATAAAGCGGTAACAAACGAACGACCGTGACACGGTAGTTTAAGAATTAAGTACCGTGTTTCGTTACCCGCATACTGAAACACACACGTTCGGTACTCAACTGGAGCTTTTTTTTTTTTTTTTTTTTTTTTTTTTTTTTTTTTTT
>JAFFZH010014051.1:0-11199 GCA_018420115.1 Euura saliciscinereae | reverse complement strand
TTTTTTTTTTTTTTTTTTTTTTTTTTTTTTTTTTTTTTTTATGGAACTTGAATCTATTCAGGAAGAATATTTTCCGGGACTTGAAAAGCAGTTTTTCTCGGGGGGTACATACACACCTTGAAATTTTTAGACACTGTAAAAATTCTGAACATAATTATTTCATTAGTTTAAATGTTTTTCACTCAATTTTGTGGAACAAATCCTTTGGTCAGATTCTAGATTTTCTGATCTCAATCTAAAAATTGACGTATGAACATAAAAATAAAATCTTTTTTTTTAGATAATAATGAATCAAACTTTTTTGTTAATTATCATTGACATAGTTACAGAATATAGGAATGGCCAAAAATAATCGATTTATCGAATCATCGATTATAATTTTCCCTTATAATCGATTTAACCATTGAATAAAAGAATTTTTCACTTTTTCTCATACTTCTGACCAAAATTTCATTATAAATTTGATTTTTTGTTTACTCCATGCCTTATAGATTTTTCTGGTAAATTCTCAGTGAACAGGGTAAAAAAAAATCAATGTGTGCAATTGAAATTGTGATGTCTGGTTGTAAAAACTTTCCATATACTTGTAGAAGATCAAAACTTGAAATTTTGTTCATACTAATAACGTTTAATCGATTATTTTTAGCCGATTAAATCTAGTTCTGTTCGATTATTTTTTGATAATGGAATCATCGATGCATCATTTTTGTCCCAAAATGTTTCTGTCCCAAAGACTGAAGTATCACGCAAGAAGGAGAGACAGTATTATCAGTGTCATCATTCCGCGTAGAATATCGTCAAGTCGTCTAGAGTTTCGGGTACGCTTCGCTCCCTGAGGGGAATCTAATCTATCAATACCAGTGATCGTTCGCTTTCCGCGTTATTCAGCCAGGCGATGCGGAGAAACACTCCCAATTTATTTATCGCACACGAGATAAGGGAGATTGCCCTCCGTTTGTCTGGCTCCATAATCCAACCGCAGGCTTATATTCTCTGGATCTTGCGTTTATAATTCGACTACTTTGCGGTAAGGCATAATAACCCCGAGTGGGCCGATGGGGCGACGCTGAGGGACCCCGAAGTGGACCAAAAACCTATCGACAAAGCCGGGTGAACCTCGAGGAGGGAATCTCGACGGATCAAGAACCCGAAAAAGCCACTTCGAGAGGGTATTATCCTAGCCGGTACTCAGCCACATTCTGATATCGATGGAGTGTGATGACGAAACCACAGACATTTTGAAATAAGCGAGGCAACGAATGCGGAGAATTAAGGAGGATATTTTTTCCGAATGCTGTTTCGTGTTCCAAAAAACATGCTGTACAGCCAATGGCGGGAAAACTAGATTTGAACCTCGAGGAATTTCCTCACGCGGCCTAAAGTGGGAATATTAAAAATTTTATAAGTTATTCACCTTTGAAATTTTGATATTGAAGACAAAACTAGTTGTTTTTGTGTGGCACCTAGAATTTGGCAAAAAATTAGATGTACAAAATCTGACACGTTTGGTTGTTCGGGATGGTGAACCGAGTGTGAACCCCGAAAATGATAAAAAAAATATTCAAAATTGTAAGAGATATTCGAAAAAACAACGAATACAAAGAAACAAAACCTGATTTGCCCGCCAAGTACGTAGCTATTGGAATTACGTCTCGATATCCTCACGCAAAACTCCGATTTCGCGACGTAGACTTGCTGACAGATCAGTGCTTGACTTTTTTCTTGATTTCACGACAGATACTGGCGAAACGTTTTGCTTATAACGCAACTGTAACTTTTTTGCGGGTACTTGGCGGCACAGCCGGAGGTATAAAAATCGATAACTCCCACAATTTTTTATATTTGTCGATGAAATTTTGTGTGTATGCTGATTGTACAAGAGAGGATTTAGAAAAAAATCAACGACCATTTGTGATCAATACTTGTCTCAGCCCCACCGTTAAATGTTAAAAAGATCTCTTTACGGTCTTGGAATTTATACGAAAGGTAATAAGGAGGAGCCTCCCCAGCCTCTAGCCGCCCGAGGGCATGCATTTATTTTGCTAAAATTAGCAACCGCTGAGGCGGACTTAAGATCTTAATTAGAAACGCGTTGGCGCAAAGGCGCGGGCGCCAGGTTCGCATAGTAGAGAGAGAGCTGAAACCACACAGAAACGTTGGGATCTGTACCCGTGTACCGTGCCGGGGTTTCAGCTACGCGGAGGGTAAGAGAGTAATAGGGAGGCGAGGGTGTATTTGCTCTGACCTGGAGGTACACGCGGAGGATTGGAGGTGGAAGCTGAATTGCAGGACAAGGACGAGGACGAGGACGAGGACGAGGACGAGGGCGAATAGGGGAAGGGAGAATTCATAGAATGTAGTTTATTAGAGTAATTAATTTCTTGCGAAACTCAATCGTACATATGAAATAATTAAACTGTGTTAATTGATTAATAAGGCAATTAAACTGTACCACAGTTTAGCAACACTAGCGAATAGTAGAATCGAAAAATGAGCCTTCAGACAGTTGGATCGGCTCAAAACTGTCTGATAGATTGTTTCTTGATGCTAATCAACTTCAGACTGTATCGTCGCTAAGAATACAATCTTTTTTTTCTTTGCATTCTTGATTAGAAATTGTTCGAGTTCTAACTCTAGCCTTCACACTTTCAGGAAACAACCTCTCACATCAATTCGTTGTTTCTGACATTATCTAGAAATTGAATGAACGGATTTCGATTACTCAGCCTGAATCTACGCGTTTTTTCAAGACCTAACAATAAAACATTGGATTGGAATTTCCACTAAACTAAAATGAACCCACTAAAAATGTATTCGTATCATGTTTGTCAGAACGAAAAAATTCGTTCACATCAAGTATATTTATTTTATAGGGTTTTCAAAGCGAGATATATGCATAGATTTAACGTGAATATTGCGATCTCGAAGAAATTCTCTCAGGTATTACGAGAAAACCTTCGGTAAGGAAGTCCCGGGACTCTGTGATATATCTTACCCCGATTTTCATGGACACTGGCAATCGGGATTGAATTATGCATGAGATAATAGCGAGCGAAGTACCACTGCGTGCATTATTTAGACGCATAAAGTGTAGAAATACACTGTTGAAAATGTCTTGATATTTTTTATACAAACAGGAACGAAATTTACAAATCCTGGTCATTTGAATGAAATTAATGTAAAACAACTTGAAATCTCATATTTGTGTCTTAATATTGGAAAAAACATACAGAGTTTTCAATCACTGTATCTCAATATTGAAATATTGAAATGGTTGAACTTTAACATAACATAAAAAGAAGTCTATCTCAATCGCTTTACATACATTTTTTATTTTTATCAAACTTAATACAGAAATTTCTAACAATCTAGATATATCTATGATGATACACGAGCTGAAAGGTGATTGAAGAGACAATGCCTACGTATCTGGATCACGGATGCTTTGATCGCTGCTAAAGACCGCGAGCGTTGAGAAGATATGAAACGTTGCTAAGTGCAGTTTGAGGCGCAGGATTCGAGAGCCTCGCGGAACTATGCATGCAGGTGAGGCGGTACGTGAGGCAGTGAACCAGACAGGGACAGAAAATTTCTAGGTGGATGTGGATGTGGATGGAGAGAGATGATGAGATTATTCGAGATCGATGAAGCGAGGGACCATCGACTGGGGTAACACGTGTCAACGGCATTTGCGGAGAGGATATGTTATATAGACTGAAATATAGTGTGCGGTGTATACAGGAACCACTCGTGTTCCACACCCAGATTTGCATGCTGCAATTCAGCTCGTTTTTTACACTACAAGCCAGACGACTATCCAGCACGCGATTATTCAGACCAATTATGCGGGTTCACTTTTCAAGCAGTGTTTAACACCGCCTTTGTTTTCTACACTTGTATCGCTCGTTGAAATAACGACAAATGACTGAAATAATGAGAAATCAATAAAACAATGATAAAAATAACTGAAATAATGAGAACAAAATTAATAAGAAATTGAAGAAAAAAAAAATAGTTTATTTGCCTCATTTCACAAAAAAAAAGTTGAGTTTTTTGGTTTCCTGATCAGAAACTTCTAAAAGGATTATTTTTGACGTTCTTCTTTTTCTGTCTGCTTGATCGCGAGGGTTCTGAACTTTGATACAGCACAATTATCCATCATATGAAAAATAAAGTATATCCACCCGTAGATGTTATCCGGGGATAGGAGATGCCGTGAAGTATTGGGAAATTAATAAATAATCAACCCGACTGTGTGAGCGAATCATTTCGACATCCAACCAAACGGAAGATAATTATCACACGAGTGTATATCAACGAAGAGAACCGCACGTCCGACATAGTTTGAATTAAATTAACGCTCAAATTTTTTTCTTCCACTTTGTCAAAACTCCGCGGGCGTTTCGTCCGAGGTTTCGTCGTTGGTTAAAATTATTACCATAGCAATAATGAGACTGTGGTAGGTATAAATACACTGTTAGAAATTTCTGTATTAAGTTTCATAAAAATGTATGTGAAGCAATTAACATATAATTTTTTTTATATTAAAATTCAACTTTTTCGATATTAAAATATTCATATGATATCAAAATTCATGATAATTTTATTGAAAAATGAGCTTCCACTGCTACAATAATTTCTGAATCGTATAAAACGAAACCGATGATTGAGATAAGGGTTGGCGAGCAAGATAAATAATCAGCAGAAAGGAAAAAATTGACCATGGATAATTAACGTTCGAGTTTACATAGGATCTTGTTACACCAGTTTCTCTATCCTATGTAAACTTGTACAATAACATTGCCTTGTACAGTGTCATTCTATTTCTCGTCAGTGTTTTGTAATTGTAACGGTAGTCTACTTTGTTTAATTAAAACTATACTCCTTGTTCTTCTCAAGATAATTTTCAAATAGGCATCAGAAAACAAGAAAACGATACAAAAAATTATTTTCCATGTCCCCATATACATAATAATTAAATTAATAAAAAATAAAGAAATTTTTTTAAAATCCCATAATTTTATAATTTTTTAAATATTTTCATACAAATTTTTTGTCTGTTTGACTCGGAAGTCGAAAGTTTGTTTTCAAACATTTTCACGGTATTAACATACGTCGATGATTCTTTCTAGTATAATTTTCCTGATAATCGAGGTAAATTCAAATTCAAATTCAAATCTAACAGAACGAAACTGCAGCTGTAGCTATAGCAGACGATAAATATCATAGAAATCTCCGAAATTCAATTTCAATTTCCTTTTTTTCTAGACCGATTGCACCAGTCAATGCACTCAATTATTTGTCTATGCCTACTTTAAACCGTATCAATTTTTCTTTTTCAATCTCTACCAATTTCTGGATAGAATCTATCGAAATTTTCAAACTAAAAGATCGCGTTTGTCGTCTGCTTCGTCTGCTTCGATCGATCGCGCCCCGCTATTCAAGCTTCCCGGGTCTCCCGCGTATCAACTTGAGTGCGTTCGTAAAGTCTACTCAGTCCGCGGACCATAGCATGGTAACCAATCGCGACATCGAGTTGAACCACTGAACTCTATATACTAACTGGAAGGCGCATCGGGCGATTTCTGTGGGACAAATTGAAGGCTGCCATCTTGAGTTGGACTTTAAGGCGACCAATCAGACGTTGCGTTTGCGACCAATCAGATAGTGTAATCCGATAGCAGTGAGCGTAGCAATATTACTCCGTGGTAGCAGCGCTGTTCCGTCGTTTTGAGGTTAAGTGTGTGGTAAATCATGGGTAAATCCGTCTGCTAATGCTCGCCTCTGATTGGCTCTCCGAAAGTCCAACTTAAGATGGCAGCTTCTTAGGTGGTCCCATAGCCTGCTATGCTTTAGGTATCTGGATGCGCCTTCCAGTTAGTATATAGAGTTCAGTGAGTTGAACAGAATGAACCAATCGCTATCGCGGACCGCGGACCGCGGACAAAGTAGACTTTACGAACGCACTCAATGATACACGATCATGGCAGCACCTGAACACCTCTCGCAAGCACCGAAGACGATCTGACGATTCTCCCTTCAAAAAAAAGGTAAAATAAAACGTAATACCATTTTTATTCAACTCCCAATAAACCCTGAGGGTTCCAAACACGACAGACAAGATAGGGTTGTAACCCAAATCGCGTTATTAAGACCCTGAAAAGAAGCTTTTACATACTTTCTAACCTCAAATCGTTCACCCTTTTTAACCTTTTTTACGAATTTAAATTTCTCAGACTCTTATCGATCTCTATAGCCTCGATTATCACGTAATTGTTTCTATACTCGGCAACATATCCACACGTTAAGACGCTATAACGACTTTTTTTAGGTTAGGTTAGGTAAGTTTCGCTCAGATTTGAGTCTGAAAAATTGAAAAACTTGTGTAACAATGATGATTTTTTATTTTTATTTTTTTTGCTCATTATCGTAGAAGCAATGGCCGATGAACGGATGCCGAAATTAACAGACAAGAAAAACGTTCGTAAACTGAACGCGGTGGAGCAAGAGTTTATGCATTTTATAGAGAAAAAGAATCTAGAGAGAGTTACGGACCTTAAGCGTATGCGAAGAAACAACAGGATAACGGGGCTTCTTCTGGGCGCCGGAGTCTTGGGAATATACGGTTACTCGATTTACGCCGTGAGCCAGGAACGTTTTTTGGACAATTTTGACGAGCCTGAAAAGACGTCCGATTAAACAACGAGAAAACTAAAAACAATCTCCGCTCTACACCCGATCTCTACGATACCGATACACGAATAATGGCTGCGCTGAGACTCCCGCCTCTACCGACGATCAGGGACTTGGTTAGACTCTATCGTCTCCAGGCTCGCAAACAATTGTCCCAAAATTTTCTCATGGACGAGCGTCTGACGGACAAGATTATTAAAATGGCTGGAAATATGGCAAATGGTTACGTTCTAGAAGTCGGTCCCGGTCCCGGGGGCTTGACTCGATCGATAATGAAAAGAAACCCCAAGAAGTTGATAGTCGTCGAGAAGGACCGGAGGTTTTTGCCGTCTCTCCAACTGTTGGCCGAAGCATTTGGGAACGTTGACGGAGAGATGGACATCGTCATAGGAGACATAACTACGACTAGAATGGACGACTTGTTTCCCGAAACGGAGAAAAAGGTTTGGGAAGACAGGCCTCCGAACGTACATCTCATAGGAAATCTACCCTTCAGCGTATCGACGCACTTGATTATAGACTGGCTTAAAGGTATATCCGAAAGAAGCAGCGCTTGGTCGATGGGAAGGACTAGAATGACTTTAACATTTCAAAAAGAAGTTGCCGAGAGACTGGTCGCCGAACCAAACGCGGATGATCGATGCAGATTGTCCGTAATGGCGCAGGCTTGGACTCGACCGAATTTAAGATTCATTATTCCTGGTGAGAAATTGGAATTTGGTCGATTAATACGGATCTGTGATTAATCCACTTTCAGATTTCATGTTGATCGCCGTTTAATCGGTTTTCGATTCATTACATTTTGTCGATTGATAAGTTATTCAACGTTTTCGATTCATTGTTTCATCGATAAGTCGATTATTTACCGTTTCCGATTCATTATTTGATCGACAAATCGATTATTCGAGCCTCTCGATTCATTGTTTCATCGATAAATCGATTATTTAACGTTTCCGATTCATTATTTGATCGATAAATCGATTATTCGAGGTTTTCGATTCATTGTTTCATCGATAAATCGATTATTCACTGTTTCTGATTCGTTATTTGATCGATAAATCGATTATTCAAGATTTTCGATTCAATGTTTCATCGATAAATCGATTATTCAAGGTTTTCGATTCATTGTTTCATCGATAAATCGATTATTCAACGTTTCCGATTCATTATTTGATCGATAAATCGATTATTCGAGGTTTTAGATTCATTGTTTTATCGATAAATCGATTATTCGAGGTTTTCGATTCATTGTTTCATCGATAAATCGATTATTCAAGGTTTTCGATTCTTTGTTTCATCGATAAATCGATTATTCGCGGTTTTCGATTCATTGTTTCATCGATAAATCGATTATTCGAGGTTTTTTATTCATTGTTTCATCGATAAATCGATTATTCGAGGTTTTCGATTCATTGTTTCATCGATAAATCGATTATTCACCATTTCGGATTCATTATTTGATCGCTAAATCGATTATTCGAGGTTTTCGGTTCATTGTTCCATCGATAAGTCGATCATTCTCTATTTTCGGTTCGATATTTTGTCGATGTATCGAAGAATCGCGTTTTTCGACTCGATGATTCCCAAATAATCGAATAATCGATGCTCTAGAATAATTCAGAAGTCGATGAATCGATATTCCACGATTGATATTCAAAGTCGAACAATCGATTAATACAGATAATCGATGGCATTCGATTAATCAAACATTCTGAAGTATCTAAACTTGAATTATATTTCAAATTCGACCTGAATATCTTCTTTTTTTTTTCTATCTCAAGATTGAGCTTAAATTTCTAGATCAAAATCGGTCTCAATATAGTTTCAAAAAATCTGGAATTCGTGAATGTAGACTCTAAAATTTTCTATCATCGTCTCAACTTCGAATCTAATTCTTCTAGGTAAAGCGTTTGTTCCTCAGCCCGACGTAGACGTGGGAGTGGTCACATTCACCCCGCTGATCGTGCCGAGGACAAACCACGATTTTTTGCTGTTTGAAAAAGTTACAAGACACATATTCAGCTTTAGACAAAAATACGTTATCAGATGCTTGGAGTGAGTACAGTCAATCCTCTGAGGAATGTGAAAGAATTCGATCTCTCTTTACTCAATTGACTTCAATATGTAATATCCTTTCAGAACTTTGTTCCCGGAATACTGTAAAGACGAGCTCGCCATGATGATGACTAAACTCTCGGACGTATCGCCTGAGGCAAGACCGTTTCAATTGTCCGTCGAAGAGGTGGACAGACTTTGCTCAGCTTATAAATATTTGTGCGATAAAAATAATGGGATTGAAAGTTACGACTATAGAAGTAGTAAAAAAATAGTATCGCCTACTAAGACCACTGGTATCAAAGTCGAGGAGATTGCAAGCGCGAGTATTTAAAAAAAATTGAATAAAGATTGAGTAAAATAGTTTTTTAATCAATCAGATAACATTTTTCTTGTTTATTTTTTGAATCAAAAGCCAGTTTCTTCGAGTACTGTATGTAGTTTATAAAATAGTTGGTAATTGTTTGTTAATAATTGATTATGGTAAAAGGAATTAAGCTTTGTATACGTTGAACAGAGTCCATGTAGTCAGTGATTATTAATAAAAAATAAATGAAAAAAAACTAATCACTATTCACGTATAAATTAGTGAATCTGTAAAATTAATTTGTATTTCTTGTGTGCGCACTAGTGTCTTAGTTTCTTGTGACAAATAAACAATCAATTTTGCCTAATTTTAATGTTAAAAATGTTACCTATTTTAATAGTGGTTACAAAAAAAAAAAATTTTCTTCTTATTTTTTTTATTATAAATATTTAAAAACATATCGCATGTTCACATTCGGATAGAGATATAGATAAACATATCATTGTCGTCGTTATATTCATATCCGAGAGGAAAATCAAGAAAAAAAATATACATTTTCCATGCTTTTTTTTTGTTTTGTTTTAATTTTCACATCAAAAATTCTTATAACGTAAGGTTAAATCTTATTCGATCGTTTGAATTTGATAAATCTAAATTAATTTCAATTTTAAGAAAGCATTTATTATTTCTGTTTTTAATATTATTATGAAATATATATATTTAATGAGAATTTAAAGACAAAAATTATTCTATTCCAAGTTTGTTTGTTTATTTGTTTGTTTTTGATTTGCTTCTTTTCACGTTAGAGATTAGAATTTACAAATTTTTTTTTCTTCAATTTTTCATTTTTTATTATTATTATAACTAAAGAAAACTAGAATTACCATAATAGTAATAAAAATAATAGTATAAAATCATTAAAACGTTTGGAGTTTTTTATATTCTTATATTTCAATAGAATATTACCTAATTAGATTTAAGTTATTAGCAGAGATCATAAATTCTTTGAAGTTTTGAATTGAAAAAAAAAAAATAAAAAAAAAATAAATATATCTTCACGTATCAAAATAAATGAACATTACGAAATATTGTTGTGATTTGAAATTAGGTGTAGGAAATTAATATCTTTATGTACAGCCTTTCAGAGAAGCAATGAAATTTTTTAAAATTTTTTTTATTTTTTTTTATTCATCATTTTATTTGTTTACTTATTATTATTATTATTTAATAAAAATTGGGCGTTAGCCACGAAGAGTTTATGGCTCAGTCAAAAGTAATGATTGGGGTTTTTTTTTTTCCAGTCAGACAAGAAAAAAAAAAAGAGAGAAAAAATAACCGGATGAACACAATTCTTCGATTGGTAAGTTTTTTTTTTTTCTTCCGATTTATAATTTCGATATAGAATTACGAATTAATTCACACAGATGAAAAGAAATGAAGAACTAGATTGCATATTAGACAGATAAATTGTGGCTGTAAAAAAAAAGACGTATTTCCGATTTTTGGGCATTTTTAATTACTATTTTTTTTTCTTCTTTTTTCCTTGTAATCAATTCATTTAATTATTATTCATAAAAATTTTAATAAATCTTTACACATAGTTATAATATCATCATAGCCAAGATAGAATTAGAATATAGTCTTCTTTTTATAAATTTTTTTTATTGAATTTAAACTAGAGTTTGAAACGAATCGAAATCCTGTATAGACTTATTTTAAATATTGAGAGATTTTTTTTTTTTAATATTGAAAAATAACTATTACCGAACAATATTAATAATGATATTGAAAAAGAAAAAAAACAGAAGCAATATATGTATATCTAATTTATTCTCCTAATAATTAATTAATCTATCTTGGCTGCTTAATATTTTTCTCTTCATATTCACTTATGTTTTGTTACAAGGATCATAATCATTTTTTTTTCATAGATTAAAAAATCGTCGTGTAATTAATATACACAATTATTATTCACCATTTCCAACAACCCGATGTTATAACACGATTACTTGATATTACATTGATATTACAGACACGCCAGGGTTTCATCGATTCCTCGATGTTTTTTTTTTCATTTTTATGCTTGTTTTTTTTTTTTATCACAAAATAATCGCAGGATATTTGCGGGTATTTCAGTTTCAGTT
>JAFFZH010014046.1:0-15900 GCA_018420115.1 Euura saliciscinereae | reverse complement strand
ATTTTATGCTACACGGAATGTCCAAACCATTTTCAACATGTCAGGTTACACTCGAATCGTCAATTATTGTCATGATATCCTGATTTTTGTTTCAGGAGTCGCTCCAAACGCGGGTGCCGTCTGGGGTGAGTTAAAGATACAGAGATTTTCGATAATGACAGATATTCGCTTGTTGTTCGAATTTAGCTCAAGCGAGTCGAGCACCGCGGAATGACGACTTAATCACAGTCCTCTTTACTTAAATTTCAGGTGCCGTGTCAAAGGTCCGACACAGACTTGAACATCATGCGGACTATGCTAGACAAATTTCCAAAGGTAAGTTCAAAACAATGTCACCCAACAAAGATATTCAAGTCACAGCTACTAATGCATGCGTCAAATATTGACAAAGTACAATAGTGTCATGATGTACCTATTTTATTTTCAGATACGAAATCCCAGCTGAACGCCACAGACATTAGTAAGTGATGAGTGGATACACTTACCTGACTAATTTATACGTCTACCAAAACGCTCGAATTATCTTTGTCTCCTATGATATGATGATATACTATATGTTACCGTCGAGGTGGCGAATTGCCACACGGGTAACAATATTTGAGTACACGACTTTGCCTGCAAAGTTAAGAAAAATTTGAGTGTGGTGCCGATAAGATCCTTCCCTTCAATATCTTTGTCTCCGTATTCTGGAAAATCATTCCGTTTGATATTCAGGACCTCTCTATTTCTATTTCAGAAGATTTTATTGCAGCCGCAAACTATCTTACAAGGGTTGCAGGTTCTATCCTAGCGAATGAGAAGGGTGAGTTGAAGACGACTTTTACCCTTTAAAAATGTTTTTGTGATCTACTGTTCGCTTCACCTATCAGGGTGAAGTCGAGAAATTGTTTTAATTGACCGAGATTTTCTATTTTGATTCTTCATATTTCATGATTTTTTTCACTTATTGCCATCATATCATGCGTCAATTGGTGAATTTCCACTCTGTCGTGATACACCTATTTTATTTTCAGGAAACAAAGAAGAAATTGTTGCCGGATTCATGCGTAAGTGACACTCATTCGAAAAATACATCAAGCCTAGCTTGATTTTCATCCAGCTGTTGTTAGAACTGAGTGAGAGTCGAAGACGACTTGATCATAACCTCTGTATTCCAATTTCAGGTATGGTCACCCCAGTAAAAGACAAAATGATAGCCTATGGCAGACGAGGTCCGGCATTCGGACGTGAGTTGAAGACGATTGTCCCCATCTAGAATATCGCGCCTCAATTAACACTTGAAAATTGTCTGAATTATTGAGGTATCTTTTAATTTCCACCATTTTCAATTTATTTCCGATTCTTTTTAGCTGACTGGCTAAATCTGAAGGTAAACGCAGGCCGCAAAGGGAAAGGCCCATTTCCTGTCCCTCCCAATCTGACCGAATTTCCTAAATTATACAACGAAATGGAGAACCAAGTCGGTGCGATTGTGGATGCTGCTTTGCTTGCCCGTAGTAAGTTGGAAACAATCGTACAATCAGAAATATAATTGTCATACTGAGATCTATCGTTTGCCACAAACCAAATTCCGATGAGGCTTTCATAAATTGATCTATTTCCTTAGCCTCCAGTTAGGCAAACGTATTTGATACTCAACATTCGAACCCTGATTTCGATTGTACCACCTGCACCAGTTTAGTACTGCTAAACTACGATCCTGAATATTTTGACTTTTTATATTATTTCCAACATCAACTAAAATATGATGATTCCTTGAATTATACTTTCAATGTGTTCTGGTAATTGCCATTGAATCGTAATTTCACTTTCTCAGGTAGATCTGGATAATCATAAATCTGTCACATCCGGCAGATTAACTACGGATAACTACGGATTGACCGCCCAACACTTTTTACATTCATTATATTCATTATATTTTAGTCTTAGATACAGCGGGTAATACAGATCCCGAAGGAGCTTCTCTATAAAAGATAATATCAGAGTCGGTAAAGACACTTACTCGCTTCCACTTATCGTTAGCGCTCTCTCGGAGGACGGTAATACCCGCACTTATATACCGAGACGCACTGATTCACCACGCAGGCTTAGATGCATGCGGTGACTCGGCGCGCTCGATTCGAATAGAGATGCTGAATAATTATCAGTAGTTACAAAGAGAGACACACTTAGGGAGAAGTTATATAGGGCAGGTCAGAGCTCCGCTCTTTTCTTAATCTCACTCTCAGGAGTCAGCAGCCGGTCACTCTAAACTTATTGATATCTGTGGTTAGGAAATATTCTGGCTTAGCGCACGGGATTCTTTAACAGGAGTTGTGTTCTTTAACCCTAGGGCGTACACGCTTACACTTTTATTGTAGTTATTTTGACACTCCCGGCTGGTGACTCTTGAATGTGAATATAGATTGATAGAGACGGATCAGACTTGGATTAGAGATAGCTGATTTGTTTCACTTTGGATTAGTATATTAAATATATAATTTTGTGCAAACTCAGTGTAGTCTGATTAATTGGTTTGATTTATAATAAATGTGTTTTTGAATAAATTATAAAGATAAATAATTGTGAGATTTATTCGAATACCAACCCACTAGAATTTGACTTCAAGTTTAAAGACTCTTAAATTCACCGACGCACACACTGCACTTTCACCCGCAACGCTCTTGCCGCTGGTACGCTGTGTCTTCGGAAAAGGTAAAAAATAATAACAGAATATTATGTAAAAACAGATTATAAACGCTTTCTTAGATATTCTTCTAGATTGAACTCCCCGTATTACGGTGCATGAACGCACAAAATTAGGGAGATACTCGGTTGTTTGTGAGTGAATTCGCGCTTAGTGATTGGCTTGCTGGTAATTGAAGGTAACGGGTTATTTCTCTGAGTTATTCGCGCGATCAGTGTCTGACTCTTGGGAATAGTCTGTTACGAATCCGATGCCAGTCCAGCTGCTGAACCGAACCAGCGGAAGAGACTATTGGTGAGTGTCATTGACAGTATCACCTGACACGAAGATGCTGAATATATTTATTCACCAATTTTGGTGAATCTATTCGCAGGCCACTTCTTAGCAGCTATCGCGGAGCGGAATATTCGGAACCGCTTGTGCTAATCTGAAGAACTTTTTGTGGAAGAACGTAATTTAAATCATCTGCTGGACGAGAGACTACCACTTTCTTCCGGCACGTCTTCCAATTGATTGCTGAATATGTATATGTATACCAGTGAGAGTAATGTAAAGCTGCATAAGATTGTGAGCAATAAAAATCAATTTCGAAAATATTCATTCGCTGTATCGTATAAATTTTCCATTTCCCAAGACGGATTCCGAATACAAAAGAATAGAGACATTCAGCGGCCCTTATAAAAACGATTACTTTTTCCTTCCGAGTCACGTGACATGTGAAAAGGTTCTTTTATTTGCAACACCTGCATGAAGTTTGATTCCGTTCGGACCGCTAAACCGATTTGGATGAAATTTGCAAGGCATACCGTTCTTATTCCGAGGCTGTGCCAATAAAGTTTTCAAACGTCGCTCGCTAACCATCTTTAAGTAAAACATACCGTGAGGAATATTACGATACAGATAATTACTCACTGATTATCCGAAAATAGTGATTCAAAAACCGAAAGACGTTCAGAATGATATCCAAACGAGAAGAGTCGGTGCCTCGATCCCCCTTGCACCCCTCCCATGGTTAAAGACATGTTAGAGATTGATTGAATAAGTTCGTCAGGTGGATCGCGGGAGAAGGGTATTAGGAAGAGATTAGCTTCTTTGGAGAATTTACCGGTAAATGTAGTTTATTCAACGACAACTATATTACAAAACAACAGAAATCTCGTACGGCGATAATGCGAATTCAACACTGACTTAATAAATAAATACAAATATATTTTAACGTTCCGCAATTCGTCTAATTACTCGTACGTTCAGACACGTCTGTCTCATCGTACCGTCGCGTTCATACTACCTATTGTTCTCCTTCGTTTCCTTCGATCCTCTATTCTACGCATTCACTCTAATCCGGTCACTCACTATCTCTCATTCTATCTCATTCAAGGTACCTATATCATTCATACACATTTATTCCGCATTCGTCTACATTCATTCGACATTCAGTTTCGCCGTTATCACTCGGCCATCCTGTTTAGTGCACGCCCTCGCGCACTATTCACTTAATCGTAGTCCGCGAATCGTTGCGGCTTTCTTCGTATTCTCTGGGGTCGATGGTTGCGTAGGGTTTCCGTATCGGGTGCTTCTGCTCCTGTATCGCTTGTTCCGTTATTATCAGCGTCTCGAGCGTCGTCTCCGTCGACTGCTTCTTGACTCGTCCTTGGTACATTTTCAGGTTCACGCTCGTCATCTTCGGTTGATTCGTCGTCAGAGGGGATCTCGTCTTCGTCGAGGTCGTTGGGCGGTCGCCATATTTTTAACTGACTCGCATGCGCCGTTAACGTATATGCACGTCCTGGCACGTCCTCACCTCGGAGATCAGCTAAAGCGTAGGTATCACTCGGCAGAACTTTAGTGATAACCAACGGTCCTCGATATCTCGGTTGGAGTGTTTCGTCGATTCTCCAGTCGCCACGGGTGCAACCCCCGTGAAAACAATGTCTCCTACATTGAACTTGGCAGTTTTTATCCGATGAGCATCGTAGCGTTCCTTATACTTGGTTTGTTCCTCCAGTATGCGAGCTCTCGCTTCTTCTTGAAGAATCGCTGGTAGCGTATATCTCGTGGAGTCTTCGACCATGAGAGTTCGCAGGTCTCCTTCTTCGTGTCGCGGTACATATCCATAGAGTAGCTCGAAAAGACTTTTTCCGGTCCTAGCGTTTATCGACTCGTTAAGGTCTCGTTGAATGAATTTCAGTTTCGCATCCCAGTCTCTTCCTTCGTGGTTCTCGACGCTCGTCATGGTCGTCGGCATGGATCGAGGGTGGCGTTCATCCGTTCTACCATTCCATTTGCCTGAGGGTGTCGTGAGGAATTTAAGGTATGCCGTATACCGTGCGTCGCGCAAAACGCCTTGAAGGGCTCTGATCGGAAGCAGCTTCCGCGGTCAGAGATTATCGTGACGGGGGCTCCATAGTTCAGGACTAAGTCTTCTAGCATTTTCACTACGGTCGTCGTTTTCGTATTTCGCACTGCTTTCCATATAACGTATCGCGTTAGGTTGTCGACGAGTGCGAATACCTGTTTGTTTTGCCGTCCAGTGGTGATCAATGGACCGAGGCGATCCACGTGTACGATTTCGAAGGGTCGTTTTCCGGGTGGAATCGGGTGAAGTTCTCCTGCCTGTTTTCCCGTCTTCGTCTTTGACATGATGCACTGGATGCAGCAGCGTATGTGCACTCGTAGATATCGTCGCATTCCGGGGAAGTAATAGTATTCGGCTAACTTGCCGAATGTTCGTTCTAGCCCTGGGTGTCCGCGCATGTCATAGAAACGTATCACTAAAGCTTTGCTTATAACTTTCGGCACCACGTATTTCAACTTGTCGATATAGCGTTTATACAGAATTCCATCGCGAAATTCGTAATTTAGCACCTCACTTTTTTCTCGTTTAGATCTCGCACTTCGAGGTCTGAACAAAATTTCACGTTTGCGTTTGAGATCATCGTCTCCGTACTGGTACATGATTATTTCGTCATTCTCATCCAATAAGGTAAACACTCCGTTCACTCGTTCTGTATCATACTCGCACTCCGCCTGATCTACAGGTGCTGTACTCAAAGCGTCCACATGCGCAAGTTTCGTGCCTGGTCGGTGTACTACATCAAATTCAAATTCGCTTAGGCGTTCCGACAATCTGGCTACTTGCGGATTTTTCGGCTTGTAAGTGTGTAAATATAACAATGCTCGGCCATCCGTCACAATCGTAAACGGTATATTTTTTGAATAAATTTACATTAATTTGGCTAAAAAAAATTTCATTCATTACAGGGTGTCTAGCTGTCAGGGAAATCTGGAAAACCGGGAATTGTCAGGGAATTTGAAAGCGTCTGGAAAAACCGGGAAATGTCAGGGATTTCGCACACGTATCTGGAATTTTTCAATTTTTTCCTTTCCATTTCGACAGCTGTAAGATTTTGAAGATATCTGATCGATGTGACCATTATTTGGAGAAATAACCCCCAACCTAAATCTCTTTATAGTTGAAAAAGAAAAATTTCTCATATAATATCAAAATGTGACCAAATTGAATTGAGATAAGAAATTGAGTATTTTAACTTGAAATGACAACATTTAACTTCGATCATCATAAATTTGCAATCAAAAGTGCGCTCGTTAGGAAAATAAAGTTGAAATGAGTCCTGGAAAAGTCACGATTTTTCGTCTGGAAAACCGGGAAATGTCAGGGAATTTGATATTCAATTGACGCTAGACACCCTGTTCAATTTCTATCTTTAGAATTTTATTTAAATTCTTAATAATCCCATCCATTCAATTCAAATGATTTTTTTCGATCGAACTCAATTCTCTTTCTCTTTCATCCACACTATAGTTTATGTTAATATTTGGAAGTTTCGATTGATTTTTCATATGTTAGAAATTTTTGTTGTTGTTTATTCACCCAGTTGGTATTCATAATTTATTTGAGTTTCAGTAATCCGATTAATCCACGTGAACTCCAGTGGTCGAAAAAGAATTTACAAAATTAGTTACTCGTCGATTAAACGGAAATGCCAGTAAGCAATTTTTCTATTTCGACGGCGGGCGATTTTGCCTCACCCTTCTGGATTTGCATCGTTTTCAGTGAAACCACGTTGCATATAGTGTTATCTCACTCACCTCGACGTGAAAATGCCGTTGCGTCAATTTTTTTTTTGAGGTGGCCGTTTAGCCCCACCCTGCAAATTTTTTATGACTGTCAGCGAAGTCATATTGCATACCGTTTCGTACGGTCCCCCTTGATGCAAAAATGCGAGTAAGTCATATTATTTTGGGTTGGCCGGTTAGCCCCACCTGGCCATTCCGCCCCACCTTCCCCTATACAACATTCTACGAAATTTGATAAGCCTAAATTTTTTTATTTTCTATTTTTTCTAATTATTCCAACATTGTAGACTACAGTTTATTATACAATCCCACAAAATTCCAGAAAATCCTAAGTTCTTAGAAAAAAAATACAAAAAATGTGCTTCGTAGGAGTTGTATATTTTATTTCCATTTCTTGGAATGTCATATATTTTTATAGTTTTCGTAGAATTTTACGCTATTGTAGGCAACAAACAGTTGACGTTCGTTCGAGTCATAAATTACTATTATTATTATTATTATTATCATTATTATTACAAAACAGCTGTAAGCTGATAGCTTGTGTAGCTGTATCATGTATGACAATTATTGGCTCTGGGCCAATAAATGTCATCACTTTGTTCGTACTTTTTCGTGGATATTGTAAAAATTCACTTAGATTCTACGAATATCTACGAGAATCGACGCGAAATAAAAGGTGGTGTCGAAAATGAAAGATATTCTCATGAAAAAAGACGTTGATTTTCATCATTTGTGATAGAAGTTTGCAGTTTTGTACGAAAATTTACAAAAGTTTACGAAATTTCACGTCAAAAAAATTCTACCTCATCGTACCGTAGATTTAATTTATTCAAATACACAATAGTAGATTTTCGTTGTTTTTCGTCAAAAGTTGTATTTCAGAAAGATGTAGTTAATATGCATTCGTTAACTGAAATAGTTTGTCATTAGAAATCGTAAAGTTGCATTAAGTTTTTTAGAAATTCGTACTTCTTTATGAAAGTCTATGACATTCTACAGAAAAAAAAAAAAAATTCCGTGATCGACTTATAGTTTTTTTTAAAGTTTTTGATTAATAATTGTACATTTTCGTCATAGCTTAGATTGTAGAAATCCGTATTTTTCTACGAAAAAAATACCTCTTTATTACTTGTTTGGAACCCTTTGTTGAGTAACATTCTTTGAACACGGTTTTGATGTATCCTTCGATTTCTGGAACAGGATAAAATAATGCATTTCGTATAAATAAAAAATATGTATCGATTTATAAAGTATTTTATATCAATGTGACTAATGATTCATCGCCATCATTGTTTTTATGAAGTGTTCGAAACGATACATAATCGGTTTATGAATATATAGCCTGTATTAATCTTCAATGCTTAGAGAACATACCAATTTTACTGTCGTGATCGAGCACATCTTCGAAGGTAACCTTCTTTGTTGTGGCTGTTTGCGTATGACTTAAGGTGAAATGAAAGTCACGTGACCTCGATATGATTTACACTTGGACTTTTCAAACGCTATTTTCTCAGCCAAAACACATCCGATTGATGTGAAATTGATATCAGTGACGTAGAAAAACTTTCTCTTCTCGAAACTCATGCTCCCAATTTTTCTCCTCACAAATTGTAAAACCCAATCGAGTGAGCGAGCGTAGCGAGCGAATGAGCACAACGTTATATGGTTTAATTTTTTTTTTTGTACTTGGTAGTTCTATTTGATATCATGATGAAGGACGACTTTTGTTGAAAACGAATTTTTGTAGGAAGACTTTTTGTGGAAGACTTTTTGCGGTGAATTTTTGTAGGTGTTCGATAATATCGAGATACAAACGCCTAAAAACGCCGGCGAATTATAGATATATATAGTGTAACGTTTGGCCGTTACCACCAGGGTTCGTCGGTACGAAATCAGACGAGACAAGGGAAATATGGAGAAATGCGGTATATTGAGACATGTGTTTACAGCATCAGATCTCCTAAGAGACTGTTAGTTAAAAACTAGAGGCTGGTTGTCGTAGCAACCAGCCTGCACCTCTGTCGTGTTATGTAAAGGGTGTACGGCTGCAGCAGCCTTCGTAACAATAGATATAGATAAACAAAACGGGAAAAGGGAAGAAATAAAGAGAAGCGACAATCGTGCGGTTTACTTATTTCCCCTCAAAAGAATTGCGACGATTTAACGATGCGAGGAATTCGAATTGCGAGTTTGATTAGTGACTCATTTGTTAAGTGAAAGGACGGCGCGAAATTTACAGAAATAATCGACACATCGATTAATCGATTATCCAAAAATAATCGAAAATTACTCGATTTAATCGGCCAAAAATAATCGATTAAATCGAGTAATTTTTTATTTTCAAGTGCATCGCTGAGAATTTACCAGAAATCTAATAACAAATTCACATTGCAGTGAAATTTGAGTCAGAAGTATAAGAAAGAGTGAAAAAAATTCTTCTTCAATTGTTAAATCGATTATGATTGATTATGTTAAATCAATTGTTATACTCGATTAATCAGAGAAAAATAATCGATGCTTCGATTAATCGATTATTTCTTGAGATTCCTGTTTTGGACTGGAGAAGAATTCGTCAATTAACGAATATTCACTTCATCAAGAGGACCTTAATTATGCCAAAACGAAAAACTTGAATACGTTAATACAGGCATGATGGCCGATGGGATCCTACATTATCAACAGTACCCAGGTAGCATTCTGTCGCAAGTCACTGATCTCTATAATATAACTGGATAGTGGACTGGTACCCTTTCTTCGTGAATCGTGTTACAGCCCGGGCGCATTAGAACTACGGTAAGGGGCTTGGGGGGTCGGAGGAGGGGGCAAGCTGGGGCACTTTTTCTACCGGGAATTTTGAATAGATGCACCGTGGAATATTTGGTTTATTGACGCGTTGACCGAATGTTTCCCATAAATATGTGTTCTTTATTCAGTAGCTGATTATTTCCACAGTAGTTCGACTGTACATTAACCTTAAAATGCGTTTTGTTTCGAACGCCTGTACCTCGGGATTAAAGATGCCGATAGAAATTGAATTCTAATAAAGAAATGGACATTTAGGACCATTTAATTTCATATTTTTAGCAATTATTGAATTTTTTTATTTCAGTAATACAATATAGGGTGTGATTTCATTAGTATCGGCGCTAAAACGCGCTATAAAACAGTAACAAAAGAAAAGAATCGACACAAAACGATTCATTATTCACAAATAGCTACAGCTTGCTCGAAGAATGAATAACAATAATAATTGAAAAATATTGACATATTTTGATTATTCATAACCTCAAACTCAACTTCAATATCCGTATTATCCGTTGTCTTAGCGATTGCGGCTATCTTACTTACCTGTGATTAGTCCGCTCGTGGCTTGAATGTTTTGTACAATACGCGCACCTGACCATTTTTTTTTTAATTGCTCACTCTTTATATTTCAAAGTTACAACTAGCTTGAAGCGTGCGAAGGTAACGGAGTCTAGTTGGCTCTAGATTTGAACTGCCCGGTAGAAATCTTGACCGCAAATGGCGGCAATGGCGCCGATCAATGAGGTGATAAGGACGGAGCGAAACCACTGACCACTTGACTCGTTTTCAAGAAAAATCCAATTAAAGTTAGGGTGCTGAATCAGCACCCGGTTTTTAAATATTATGCGAATGGTTAACAGAAATTAGGATAAATTATTATGCCATTAATCAAAAATATCGAAATTTCTATGGGAAAAACAAAAACTTATTAGCATTGAAGCATTGAAAATGCTTCTATTTTCGGGTCAATAGCGAGGTCTGTGGGGTCAATCTCAAATGTTGGACGCGGGTCGCGAAATATGCTAGACCATGTTGTAGCGGAAGCGATGTTACGCAAGCGATGTTACGGAAGTGCGTCATGAAAAGTCGAATGAATAAATAAAAAACAAAAACACTGAATGATTTCAAGGAATTAAGGTTAGACGCTGTGAAATACCAGCGGCTTAGGCAATTTTTGAAAGTTTATGCGTGTAAAAACACACATAATTTTAGGCACAAATGAGATATAGCCATTAAGAAAGAAGAAGAAGAAGTAGTTCGGTGATTGCTGCGAAAAAAAAGGTTATAATGAATAATAATAAATAGATACATGCATTCTTCGGACCAATACGACACTGCGACCGTGAGTTCAAGTCTACGCATCTATTCTTCATCAATATTGTTGGTTAAATTATGTATTTCACAAACAGTCCGACGTCGAAGAGAAAGGACCCCAATTGAAATTAAAAGTTTCAACCTCAGTCTACGAAAAACAGCGAGAAACCGCATCAAAATCAAAAGCGTTGACATCGGCAGAACGTATGCAATCACGTCGTATAGCTGAAAGAAAATAGACTGATATTGTTCAACTACCATCGGGCTCAGCTATTAGACAAAAATGTTGTAAAGATATTATAAATCCACAGATTTCGCATGAGATGCAAGAATTGGGACATCGAAAATGAACCCGCGTTTATAGTAATGTATGGAAATAGGAAAATTGAAAATAAATTTCAAAAAAGTTTTTCAAATATTACAAAATCGTTTATTGCGTTGCTGGCGTTGCTGCTGATGCTTTTTTTTGCGACGCCAACTTCCTCAATTTTTCGTTTACGATATGCTTTCGATCGTTCAGCCGATGTTTGTGCATTCATTTTTAAACGCGACCTCCAACTGACATCGGTGACATATACTAACCCCCGTCGCTTACTCGAGAGAAACACCAAAATCTTAATAAAATTTGTTTCAGCGTTTATAGCAATTACATTCACACTGATCGGACATCGCCTACTTTCCTCCCGCGCGTGACGCAAGAACGTGACATCTCTAATTTCGCTCCAATACTCAGGCAATGAATTCGCAAATGACCCGAAAATAGAAACATTTTCAATGTTAAAAGATAAAAAGAATGTTAGAACAGGGGACATTTTCGATGACTCGGATACTTGCATCACATGCAAGATCTGTGAATTTTTTTCCTAATTTACAGTAGTTGGCACCAGAATAAATGACTGCGCATGTGCCACGAGCGGTTCGATTCCGTGCGTTCCAAATTCCAACCGTGTTTCAACCGGATAGAACGGGAAAAATGTAATGAATAGCTAGAATAATGTGTTTTAATTACTTGAAATCGTTTGCTTGGTTTGCGCGTCGCCCGAAACTGAAGAATATTGAAATAAATTGTTTGCGCTTTCGCGCAGTCTTGAGAAGACCGGGAATAAATACCGGGTGCTGAATTCCAGCACTCGCGCTCTTCAAATATCGATCGCATATGAACCAAGTTTCGAAAATTTTTGGTATTTTGTCTCTAGAATCGTTCGCGCAAACAGCACCCGCGACAATTACCGGTCGCATATGAACCCAGTTTGGAAAATTCGAAGTATTTTGTCGCTAGAATCGTTTGCGCGTCGTTTGCGCAAACAGCACCCGTAAGCATTATCGAGGAAATAACAATGTCAGAAGGTTGTCAGCACCATTTTTTTTATTTTTTATTTTTCAAGATTTTTCCAAATAGTTGTAAAAACCCGTGAAACGCAAAGAAAAATCGAAGTAGAGAACGTTCCGAAAAATTTGATAAAAAAATTCGTAGCTAAAAGCAGAAGGTGGTAAACGCTATTTTTTTTTTCATTTTTCATGAGTTTTTCAAATAGCTGTAAAAACTCGTGAAACGCAAAGATAAATTGAAAGAACGACCATAAAAAAAATTCGATAAAAAATATTGGTAGTTAAAAGCAGAAGGTCGTAAGCGCTATTTTTTTTTTCATTATTCATGAGTTTTTCAAATAGTTGTGAAAACCCGTGAAACGCAAAGAAAAATCGAAATAGAGAACGTTCCGAAAAATTTGATATAAAAATTCGTAGCTAAATGCAGAAGGTCGTCAGCGCCATTTTTTTTATTTTTTATTTTTCATGATTTTTCCAAATAGTTGTAAAAACTCGTAAAACGCAAAGAAAAATCGAAATCGACGTCGTTTCGAAAAATTCAATAAAAGAAATCGCAGTTAAAAGCAGAAGGTCGTATCCGCCCATCTTACGACCTTTTGCACTAACATTTTTCGATCCCGTAATTTCAATTGATCTATATGAGGCATTCCATGCCAACTCGACCAATGATTTTCCCTCATCATTTTTGATTTGTTTCCGACAACTTTTCGGAGCCGATAGGACCATAATTATCAAATAGGTTTTTTTTTAAATATGCAAAAAAAATATATAAGAAAAATTGGTTCCACTTTTTAATATGTCCCAAAATGATGGTGTTGGAACAAAGTATTTTTGAGAATTTTTTCAGAATTTTCAAAAATGTCTATCTGTTTGGAGTTTTGATAATACGTAAAAAATGAATGACTATTTGGAAGAATCTGAAAAAATTTCAAAGTGTTTTTGAAAGTGAGGGCAACCATAGAAAAAATTATGAAACAAATCGAAAATGGTGAGGGAAAATCATTGGTCGAGTTGGCATGGAATGCCTCATATGTTTCGAACGTTTTCAGAGCGATTGACGTGAAAAAAATAATTATACGACCTTTTGCCATTATAAACAGCAAAACGTCGTATAATGGCGCTTACGTCCTTATGTCATTAGATACGCGACATACGTTACCAATGTTTTGTTCATCGCCTACGCTAAGTTATCGACGTGGTAGGGGGTCTTCTGCTGTGTATAAATACGACGGATCGGACGAATTCTAACCAGACACGAAGTAAGTGGTTACCTTCAACATGAACAAGATCGTCTGTCTTCTTGTCGCCGCATTGCTGTGCGTGGGTGTTGCCAGGGGTAAGTTACAGCCAATAGCAGATGCTCGAACGTTCTATTTTCCAAAACAATGAAACCTCACTTATACTTATTTCAATCAGGTACGCAAGAAAATACATACATATAAGTGAGAATAACGTAAAAAAAAACTGGTTCGATAGCTTCCACGTCAGCATTGCAATTATCCACACACATCATGAACAGGTGAAAAAAACCTGTTCTGTAGATAAACGTAGAAATATTTTTTTACCCGACTACGACAAAATGACCGTATTTCGCCCCTGAAACGCGGGTCGAAAGTCGTCAATTTCGGACCAGAGGGAAGAAAAGTCGATTGCCGGGCAAAAAAGTAGATTGCCGGGCAAAAAAGTAAATAGCCGGGCAAAAAAGTAAATTGCCGGGAAAAAAGTGGACTTTTTTGCCCGGCAATTTACTTTTCTGCCCGGTTAATCACTTCTCTTCCTTCTGGTCAAAAATTGACTACCTACTTTCCACTCGCGTTACAGCGACGGAATAAGGTCATTTTATCGAAGTCGGGTGAGAAATAGCATATGCCACACGGGAGGAGCGCAATTTTCACCTCGTGTTCGTGCTGCCCTCGCTGCACTCGCTTCGCTCGTGCCTCGGGCAGCAAACCTCGCACTCGGCGAAAATCGCGCTCTTTCCTCCCTTGTAGCATAATATATGTACTATTACATCAAAGAGTAAAATATTCTCGATAAAACAAGGAGGTACCATATTCAAACTGAGAATATTTGAATTATTGATTTCAATTCCAACAGCCAAACTGGAACTCATGGACGTATATCGAAAGCAATCAATTTTTGAAGTGTTGTGTCATACGAAATATCGCGTGTCTAATGACATAAGGATGAAAGCGTATCAATTGAAATTACAAGATCGAAAAATGTAAGTGCAAAGGGTCGTAAGTTGGGCGGATACGACCTTCTGCTTTTAACTGCGATTTCTTTTATCGAATTTTTCGAAACGACGTCGATTTCGATTGTTCTTTGCGTTTCACGAGTTTTTACAGCTATTTGGAAAAATCATGAAAAATTGAATAAATCAAAATGGCGCTTGCAACCTTCTGCGTTTAACTACCAATATTTTTTATCGATTTTTTTGAATTGGTCGTTCTTTCAATTTATCTTCGCGTTTTACGAGTTTTTACAGGTATTTAAAAAAATCATGAGAAATAAAAAAAATGGCGCTTACGACCTTCTGCTTTTAACTACCAATATTTTTTATCGAATTTTTTTAAATGGTTCTTTCAATTTACCTTTGCGTTTTACAAGTATTTACAACTATTTAATCATTAAAAATCATGAAAAAAAATGCCGCTTACGACATTTTGCCTTTACGTTGTTTTTTACTTTTTCTTAAAAATTGTAATGGAAGAACGACGTATCCGCCAAACTTACGACCGTTTGCACTTACATTTTTCGATCTCGTAATTTTAATTCACGTATACGTTTTGGCCGCTTTCAAAGCGAATGACGTGAAAAAAAAATATACAGTAGAGCGTCGATTATCCGAACGTCAGTTATCCGAAACGTCAATTATCCGAATGGCGATTTGCTTTATCCGAAACGTCAATTATCCGAATGGCGATTTGGTTTATTGGAAAATCGTCGACTTTTTCAAAAATAAACAGATGTAAGAACTCAAATATATAAGGATGCTGATTATTTTTTAAAGACATACATATCTAACTTTGTTCGGTATCATTGAATGATACGATGATTACATGTTTTCAGTTCACTAAAATGTACTTGTGATAATAACCTATTGATGTTCATTGTAGTTAAATATATACATACATACATATATAAATTTCATCATTTCGAAAGAATCGACGTTTTTTTCGCCCACGGAATATTGCTGTTCGGTTATCCGAAATTTCGATTATCCGAAAGGCATCCGGTCCCAATTGATTCGGATAATCGACGCTCTACTGTACGACCTCTTGCCACCAAAATCGCGTTTTTGGCGCTTACGACCTTATGCCATAATTAGACACGCGATACTTAGCAGCACACTCAACATTTTGTAGCACGTATGTTCTGCAGGTGGTAAGATTCATTGAATCGTTAAAAATGAAAACTATGCGTACGTCATCACGATATAGATAAAATGTGTTTTTTGAACGTTATGCTCTTTGTTTGGAACCATTTTATTAAACGATTCAACGAACTTACCTGTAAGTGAAGTTCGATCGTAATTATACGAGGGTCTCGTCCGAGGTGATTACAATTTACAATGTGGTACCGCTACTCCAACCTACTAATGCCACGTTTTCAGAGTTTTAAAAAAGCGCGCCCTTTCCAAGGTGGCGCCACCGTCCCGATATATC
>JAFFZH010014045.1:0-35439 GCA_018420115.1 Euura saliciscinereae | reverse complement strand
AGCTCTGACTTTCGATCCTGCTTATCTTTGCACCCGTCGATTGTACGCGAAAAACTATTGAAACCTTGTTTGTAGAGAATTCAAAGAGCTTGAAAAACAGTTCTTATACTTTTTCACCTAGGGGGAACCGGAAGTGAGATACCAGCGAAAGAGATCCTCAGGATCGAGTTATCCGTCACAAGTCACTTCCTCGAAGCTCTGACTTTCGAGCCTGCTTATCTTCGCACCTGTCGATTGTACGCGAAAAACTATCAGAACCTTTTTTGTAGAGAATTCGAAGAGCTTGAAAAACAGTCCTGATACTTTTTCACCTAGGGGGAACCGGAAGTGAGATATCAGCGAAAGAATCAGCAGGTCGACTCACTTTCGGAAATATTAATTACATTCGATGTTCTTGACCCGGTCAATTTCTTGCATAAATGAATACTCATCGATGAAAACAGATATAAATAGTTTCAGTCTCAAAGATATCAAGGAAATATGTACAGTCGAACGAATCAAAAAGCTAGTTGAGACTTAAGCGCCGGAATAGTCTTCAGTGGAATCGTTAACGAGCCGGCCTCGAAGGTCGTTAACTCTGCCTAATAACTACCTCACCATTTCACAGCTTGCAGTATATGTAAAATGTATATATATACTGTGTCTACTGAACAACCATAATCTACTCTTCTACCGTGCATCAGTCTATTTGGCAATTGGCACATGAGAGAGTGTTGCCTTGTTGCCTTACCAGTAGTTACACGTATCGAGTGCATTTTAATTCGTTATTTCATTCTTCATTTACCTGTGAAGAAGGAATTCATCATTCTCTCTCTCTCTACTTATGGTAGGCTTGCGGTTAGCCTAGTTACACCTGAACGAACGTGAAGGGTTCATTATTAGGCTGTCGATTCTTAATTATTGATACGACAAATTCATTATGCTCCTGAATCCAAAAATCTATTTTATATATCAATAAAAAAAAAAGTGTTGAAAATAAGAAATTTATCGGTTCTATAATTTATTTATTGATATTGCTTATTCGATTCTTTTGAAAATCTTGATTTTATTGATTTAGGGATTTTTAAAAAACGATAATAAAGATCATTATAAAATTTGTTTTTATATTATACATATCATTTTTCATTCAATTTGAATATACATGTGTAAATAAGTGAAATTATTATTTTTTTTTACCACAATTGTAATTAAAAATCATATACACGTGTATCAAAATGAATATAGCTACTTTCCATTGCTGAAAGTATAGACGTCGATATGGTTTTAAGGATGTACAGGCCAATACAATCTCAACCAAAAGTGAGTCTCGTCGTCAATATTGAGTACTTCGAGATGATATAAAAATCGGAAAAAATCAACCACAACCAAGGTGATAAAAGTATTCATTTTCAATAATAATAATGCCCAAAAGTTATCAACAAATTGTTTAAACAAATCATTGTTTAACAAATTTCCTGGTGACGTTATTTTTTTTTCATGTCAAATGAATTCGTTAATCCTTCCGAATACACATGAATTTTTTCAGAATTTTGTCACTTTCTTTAAATTTCCGTTTTCGAAAATTTCTGAAGGCTGTATTCACAAAATTATCAGTTCCACGCTCCGGAAACTTCGGAATTGTAATCTACATCGTTTTCACAATAACATATCCAAAATTCAGATTTTTTTTTCTCCATTTTTCAAAATCGAAAACGGAAATTTAAAAAAAGTGACAAAATTCTGAAACATTCATGTGTATTCGGAAAGATTAACGAATTCATTTGACATGAAAAAAAATAACGTCACCAGGAAATTTGTTAAACAATGATTTTTTTAAACAATTTGTTGATAACTTTTGGGCATTATTATTATTGAAAATGAATACTCTCATCATCTTGATCGTGGTTGATTTTTTTCCGATTTTTATATCATCTCGAAGTACTCAATATTGACGACGAGACTCACTTTTGGTTGAGATTGTATGGCCTGTACACCCTTAAAAAACAAATCATTTTAAACTTGTGGTAATTCACATCCATAAATTTTCATACTAACGAAAAAAGAAATAGTTTGAAATTTTCGCCGCACGTGGCGCTGTGTCTCGTATCGATTGTGATAACTCGGTGTAACGAGGATTAGAAATAATTTGAAGCTTTTTAGAAGGCCTGAATATTCAGGTCTCGTGTTTAATCGACGCTATGCGGTATATTTGGTCTAATAATAAATACCTGCCTCCACGACGGTGTATGCGAGGTGGATGTTAATGGGAAAATCAAATTCGCTCAATTATTTAGCGAGCAAACGCGAGACCGAGAGATCTACGTGCCTTTATTATTCTCGGGGAGGATATTTTTGCTCAACCTTTATGTAACATTCAAAATGACGTCTAACCGCGACGACACTGGATAAAATATATATATGTAACCTAGAGCGTTGAAATTTCTCGCATCTTAGCATTCTTTTTCCTTATCAAAAGAGCTGATTTAAATTATTCTCAAAATTTAGAGAAAATCTGTCGATAACGTTTCGTATAAATTTTTTCATTTTTACAAATATTAAAAAAAAAATCCTCTTAGATTGGGAATTCGCGACGGATTGAGTTATTCCTCTTACTTCTGGGAATCGTATCATTGGAATTTGTGAAAAGATCGAAAAAAATACAGTTACTCTTCGGTTTAAAAATTCTTTAATATTCTTGTATCAACCGTGCAGGCCTAGTTCGGGTAATTCAATTGTTTCACGCGAAGCCCTTGCAAAGTTGATTTTAGAAAATAATCTAGTACACAGTATCTCGTACGTTTGCGTCCAATTCAACCTAGAATAACGAATTGCCGGATCAACTTTTGGTTAAATATCATTAAAAAGTGATTAAACGGAGAAAATTATTCACATCCTGAATTTGAAAAATTATTATTATTATTCAGATAAAAATTTCTACTTTTATGAAAATATATCGAAGGCCTTGGTACGAATTTTTATCGGTACAAGGCAAAATATTGAGCAAATTGTACAAGAATCTGGTAGCTCATGAGGATTTTATATTTAGAGCCTAAGAAAAAAAAACAGTTTATATATTTTACACAGTGCAGACGTGTGAGATCACAGACTAACGCGTCCAACTATACTATCTCTCTGACGCAGCTAGTTTTGAGTTATTACACTTTTCACTATTTCAAAGACAGATTCTAAATTCAAGAGTGACCCTAACGATTGAAATAGAATTTTCAACCAACTGATTTTACAAATAAAAAATAATTATGATAAATCCCGGTTTTTTTGAAAAAAGAAATTAAAAATTATTTGATCATCACTAAGAGACAAGTAATTTTTGTTTAATTATCGTATATCCGAAGAAATTGTATTCGATTTTATAAAAAATTTACCAAGTTCTGATTTTTGTTCCAATTCAAAATACAAGGAAAGACAAAGAATATTACGAATTTGAAAATGAAAGGATAATTAATTGGTAATAATTTGACGTTACTATAAAATAAGTCGAGAGTTTCATTTATTTTTATCTGATGAACCGAAATACTGGGTCAGGTTTCACTTTTTCACATGCTTACTTTAACCACAATCTATGGTCGGCACATTGATACACAGTTATAAACAAAAACGTCCAGATCCTCGTTCCCTCGGTAAAAACGTGAGAATATGATTGAACAGGATATCTGTGATTCGATACACTATGAATTATGGAACTTTTATAAAGAACCATCAACTGCTGAGTCAGTCTCAGTCTCTTGATTCAATACAGCGGTCATAACGTCTCAAGTACTTATCATTGTTTCATCACGCATTTTCTTATTTAACGATTACTGTTCCGAGTATTGTGTCAGAATACAAGATAAAAAAAACAATTCTACGCCTGAATTATTACAAACTTCAACAAAAATTGGACTCGAAATCGTCGATTGAAAATTATTGACGTTTGAACGAATGAAATTGATGAAATCGATCGAGAAAAAAAAACCAGTTTTACAATCTCTTCGAGTTCAAAAAAAAAGAATCAATCTTCAATTTCAACTTTGACCTCGGATTCGTTATCAGCGACCGGAAAAATCTGATCGTGATCGGAATATTTTTAGAGTTTTATTCAACACGTTCGTAATTATTCTTTGTAAACTCAGCGAGAAGAAGGAAGTTGAAAATGAATATTTCGAATTTTATCACCGGAAATTCGCATGCATAATATCGAGTCCACGATCCGTAGCCGATATCTGTAGTTGACCGAGTTTGCAGCAAGGTGTAACGAAGCGTGCAACGCGTTTGACCCCTTGAGAGCTCGAAGATTTCTCTCTATACGGACTGTCTGGCAGTCGGGTCAAAGTTCAGGGGTCGGAGGAAACTGGAAGATCCTTAATCTGCAAAATAATACTCGGCATATCTGCAGCCTCCTTGTTATTTGTTCTTACTAAAATGCGGACCTGATATTTTGGCCAACTTCCAACAATCGACCATAGTTTCTATAAAAATAAAAAAAATTACTGCACCGCGCACTGTACACAAGAAATTATTCTTCATTCTCGGTGATTTCATAAACAAAAAATAGATATTTATATGGCATGCGCAGAAAGTAACTGTTTATTCGGCAAGGTTATGTTTTTCGTACGAGCCGGTGGTTTTACCTGGCGAGCCTCGTAAAGCAACGGCGAGTACTAAAAACATAACCTTGCCGAACAGTTACTTTCTGCGCGCGCCCCATACAATATTTTTTACGGAAAAGGCATTAATAGGCGCAACTTTGACATGCGCGCTTCGAACTGCGCATCAAAGATGCGGAATAAAGACTTTATACCGCAACTTTGAACTTAGCGGTATAAAGTGCCACTTGCCGGAACTAAAGCAGGCGTCAAAAAGTGACTTTTTAATGCCTGTTCCGTAAAAATGTATATATGTAAAAATTCTCAAATTATTTAGGCTACTTCGAGGCTATTTATTAATTTTCCAAAGTATTGTGTTTTTTATTACCTAGTTTTGAAGAGTTTACATCAGTCTATGTGTTTATTCATGAATTTTGGAGAAAGTATTTTTCTTCACTGTTCGAAAAAAATCGATGTTGAAAATTTTACACTTTCTTGTGTCTTTATTACACCATGAATTCACGTTCTATTTTCAAATCTGAAATCTGACATAAAAATCCTTCATATAAACCAATTCAGTTGAAATACGTTTAAAAAGAATTTTTGATAGATTTTCTGAGGCGTGCGAAATGTGATAATATCGATATATATTTGTTATATTTATTATTATTATCACTGATTATGAAAAGAGTAAAAACATAAATAGGCTAAATAAATATAATTAGAAAATCCAGATCATTCAATCTTCAATTTTGAGTAAAGAGCCTAATAAAATTTTGAACAACAAATTGGATTTCGATTTTTGAACACAGACACACGTTAATTTTGTTCAAATTATCGCAATATATGAAATGGAAAAAAAAATTATAACTTCAGACGCCTCTGAAATTTTATCGCTGAGGGATTTATTCAGTTTTTTCAAATTTAGGTGTAGGTTTTTAAATTGTACGCCGTTTTTTTAATTTTTCAACATTCTACTAGAGTATTTCTTCGATTTAAGGATACAATTTTTGTCATTTATTTTCTCTGATTTTTCTCCAATCTCTCAGAATTTGTTGTAAGTAAACCTGAATGAGAAATTCTAGTGAAAACAGGAGGGGGTCGAAAAAAGAGAGTAAGAAAGAAGCATTTAATGAAAAGAATTATTGCACTGGGTCCCACTTGACTGTGTAAAACCGAGTGAAATCAAGCAAAAATATACCGATCGATTGATTGGTATAGAGATTTATCAGATTGAGAATAGGTATCCGAGATCGTGAGCTACGTAACAAGTGGGACCATTTTTTACCCTATTTCAAGCACTGATAAAACCGGGTTAAAATCGATTAAAATAAAAATCTAGTCCAATTTGTTTTCTCTCGATCAAAAATATCAGATGATATATTTATAACCATCTCGAATCTATGTCAAATTTTTGCTCAATTTATATCATATTCTGATTAATTATACGTATAAAATAATGAGAGAGGTTTTTTTTTTGTTACATTTTTTATTAAAATTCATTAAAACTCTTACGTCCTAATTCAAAGCTGGTAAAAAAAAAAAAAAAAAAAAAACAGATATGGTTCGAAGTTACAAAAAAAGTATCGTATTTATTTAGTGAAATTTTGATAATTTCATACTTATTTCGTAATTATTTCCACTAGGTAAATGACCGTAATATTTGATCAACTTTTTTGACAATGAGAAAAAAAAGAAATTGTCTTCCTCATCAAAGTATGCAGGATATAATCAGATGAGAAGTAGGATCCGGATACAGCGGTGATATATAATTATTTTAAGTAAGAGTATATGTCCTATAAAACCTAACGTCGAGAAAGTAATTTGTATTAATTTACTTTTGACAGAGAAGGTATTTTATTTTTTTTATTTTCACTTTGTTTCATTTTAAGTTGTGTAAGTTCATTCAGTTGCACTGAACAGTTCAGGAAGAGAGAATTTATTGCAGAGAGTAGTTGCGGTTACTATATGTACATACACATACTGCAGAAGAGAGAAAAAGAAAAGATAAAAAAAAATTGAGATACAATTTGTGGGAATTATCCCATAGTTTCGCTACAAATACAATGGAATAGTTAACGTAAGAGCGCATGTTTTTTCATAATGAAATACTTCTTCCTGTCTCTCTCTCTAAAAAATCATGCGTCTTGACACAGCAATCAACGACGTGTAGTACACCTTGTCTAGAATTAGAGATTAGTTTTCTCCCTGAATTCCGCAACCGCAAGTATGAGATTCGCGTGCCAAACGAATAATTTTTTTTTTCATATAGATTCTAGATTCAACATCGGAGAGAGACTTTCGGTTCTCACGAATATTAAGAAAGGGGAAAAAGAAAAGTGTCTTCATTTTATAGAGACAAAAATTAACACTTAGTTAGTTGTACCCTGTGACTTGCATTCAATTTTTTTGTAAATCCATTTTATTTCCTATTGTTGTCCCCGGTGTACTTTCGCTTGTCAAGTTCAACGTCCATGATGTGAACCGCCTTCAACATGCCGCATATATAATTAAAAACTAGATATTTGATATGGATTTTTAATTTATTTATAATCCAGAGACGGCTGAACCTAAATCCGGAACAAAAACCGACTAGGTCTCCTTTCACCATCCTTATTTCTACTTATTGTTAGTATAGTAATATTCCGATCGAAGATCATTACGAAATTTCTATATTTTCAACATCGTTATCAGTTCGTGTGAAAATGTATGTCAATCAGTGATTAATTGACTTTTTCTAAGGATCTTAGGAGCATAAAGGTGAGGAAAGGAGTGTAGAGTTTCCTGTAATCCGTCAAGCTATGGATAACCGAGGGCCTGAATAAACCTTATACCGTTTCTTTTCATCGTCTCACGTCATTATATCAGATATTGGTTTTTTTTTTTCAAATATAGACACTATATACATATATATCGGATTTCACTACCGTCTGGCACTCAAGTGTGGATCAGGCTTCTTACTAACCGAGTACTATACACCCACAAGGTCGATAAGCCTTCCCTTATAGTTATCCATTTTTCTCACAGTCGATTCACGAATAGAACTGAACTAAGATTCAACTCCTCGTTTTCGGGTTCTTGATAGGAGAAACTATTGTAAATTAGAAAATGTTGTTTGGATCAGTGAATCAGTGTCCCTTCGTTTATAGGTTTTCAACTTCTCGGTGATATTTCTTCTTGGCAAAGTGTATGGCTGTCATGCCAATTTTTTTCAGGGTTCTCAGCATCCATAGGAACATTTCATTCATACAGGGTGTCTACATCCTTGAAAAACCTGGAAGTCCTGGAAATCTCAGGGATTTTTTCTTCTCCTCGAATATCCTGAAATTTTCAGGGAATATTGGATTCATTCAGGGAATTTTTCTATGAGTGATCGCTTAAAATGTTTCTTTTTTAATACAAACTCAAAACCAGTATTAAATCGCAAAGAAGAGGGAAAAAATTAGTCTTCTATATTGTGAGAAATAATGATAAACACGAAAGAATAAAAAAATCCCCTGCAATATCCTGGAATTCTCAGGGAATCTTAGATCCTGATTTGAGTAGACACAGTTCTGTTCAATCGAAAATAAAAAAAAAAGAATTAATAAATTGAAAAGACATATTTTTACTACTTTTCATGACTCAGAGTTCGTCACAGACTCGGAAACTGGGGAAAGTCAGGGAATTCGATACGAATTCCGCCAATGCGACAGTTTTGTGGCTGAATCACAAAGCATTTCAAATTTACGAACTCAAATTATGGAAATTTTTTATTGAAAAAATAAGATCCTTTATTTGAGCTATGAAAAAATGAATATCCACAATTGATTTGTCTATTCTGTTCATCTGGATTTTTAGTTCTTATTGTTAGATATGGTAATTTTTCTCGTTTGATACGTTCGTTCGGTTGTCAGTATTTTTCAAAATCATTTTAATGCCCCAATCACAAAATATACATGGCATAATTTCCGAAAAGGATTTTTGTTGTCTGAATACCTTAAGAGCAAAATTATTTAAGAAAAGCCGGGCCTGTCACCCACCCCCTTCGATTTGGCTGATTTTTTGTGAGCATGTTACCTACCTCGAGAGTAGTCAAAATCCAAAATATTATGTCCCCAAAAAATTTATTGGCCGAGTTACAGTTTTTTTTCACATTTTTTACTCGAATTTGGGTATTTTCGATTATGCAAAGGTTTTTTGTACTACGTGGCTGAAAATCGGTTTCTCCGTGTAAAATTGACCCAGGAACACGAATCTGGCCACAGATTTGACCTACCACAAAAACCTACAGTAATTTTAGCCAAAAACACCCGAAATTGACCAAAAAAGTCCCAAATCTTGGGGAAATGTTCAAAAAAAAATGTTTTCGACTTTCTGAGGCAGCAATCTTGTAGGAAAAGAGCCAAAGAATCCAATGACCACACCCCCAGATTTCTAGGACGAACCGTTCAAGAGATACGCGTTGTCAAAGTTGGAAAATCTTGATTTTTCTGCAAATAATGGACCTTTTTAAGGTTTCTCATTATTTTATTTCATGAAAAAGTACATTTAATTGTTTTGACCAGAATCTGACGAATCTCATTTGATGAAAGTAACCTATTGATACTCGATTCAGATAGTCGTGGTGAATGCCGCAAAATAGGCCTTTAGGTCGGACATTTGTCCAACGAGGTCAAAAAAGTCCATTATTGCCAGAAAAACAAGATTCTCCAACTTTGACAACGCGTATCCCTTGAACGGTTCGTCCTAGAAATCTGGGAATGTGGTCATTAGATTCGTTGGCTCTTTTCCTACAAGATTGCTGCCTCAGAAAGTCGAAAACATTTTTTTTTTTACATTTCCCCAAGATTTGGGACTTTTTTGGTCAATTTCGGGTGTTTTTGGCTAATATTGCTGTAGGTTTTTGTCGTAGGTCGAATCTGTGGCCAGATTCGTGTTCCTGGGTCAATTTTACATAAAGAAACCGATTTTCAGCCACGTAGTACAAAAAACCTTTGCATAATCGAAAATACCCAAATTCGAGTCAAAAATGTGAAAAAAAACTGTAACTCGGCCAATAAATTTTTTGGGGACATAATATTTTGGATTTTGACTACTCTCCAGGTAGGTAACATGCTCACTAAAAATCAGCCAAATCGAAGGGGGTGGGTGACAGGCCCGGCTTTTCTTAAATAATTTTGCTCTAACGAAGACAATTAATGTTCAACTCAATGTTCAATAGTTCAGTGTAAAAACTTCGTTCAATTGAAGAATTTATTTATTTTTTTCAAGTTTCAAGTCTGGAATCTCATTGAAATTTTAATTCGAGGGTATAAATCATTCCAAAATCTTTTGGAAAAAGTACAAGGTTCCTCTGAAAAATCTAGAAAGGTCAGGGAATTTATAAACCTCAATTTTGTAACGACCCTGCTTGTGTGTGTTTTGTTCCGTTGTCAGCATACCATCGAATTTTCACTCTCAGACCAGGAACAAAAGTAACGAGAACAAAAAGGCCTAAAATCGAAGGGAATGAGAGTCAGGAGAGATCAGAGCTTGTGTATAATTCGAAGTTTGATAAGAAAGATAAAAGAGAGAGAGAGAGTAGAGACTGATAATGCTAAGTCGTATCAGCAAGCAGCAGTTTAAGATCGTTCACAGTCTCCGCGGTGGCGGCGTTGGCGGCGGCGTCCCTCAACCTCGCGATATCCAGCACCACCAGCGACATTTTGGTATCGCCTTTCAGTTCTGTTCTTGTAACGGCGTCGTGCGAACCGCGCGTGACCGACGCCGCCCTGCACCACAAAACGCGAGGTCGATTTCCACGAACGTATAGTTACACAGTGTGTTTCAGTTAAAAAAAAAAAAAAAAAAAAATTGTAATAATGATAGAATATAGTGTGTGATTCATTCATCCCGTATACAATCACGGAGAGAAAAGAGGATATTTTTTTTCAAATTTTCAATCTTCGTCATATTGTTAAATTTCATCGCGGCTCACGACGCTCCACGTGTCCCGGCCTCCAGCGTGCGATCATTAATTAATTAATAATTTAACGAGCCCGCAGTTTGAAACTGAGGAATGCGATACGCACGGGTTACAGTATAGCGTGGATAACTAGACAGCTGACTGTATCGTGGTATTATAAACCGTTCGTGCGGTTTGAAGGCGGGAATGTTTGATAAGTCTCTGATCGACTGTTCATGAAGGAATGTTGCTTTCCGGTTCTTTTTATGCGTTACGTAACCACGTGTATCGCTTCTTTATGATACGATGTTTTACTATATCCCCCATATCGGACTTCGGGAAAAATTATTCACTCATGTGTCTACGTAAAAAACGAACGCAGATAAGGAGTCACAGTATTAGCCTCTACGTAGTGAAATTTAAAAAAAAAAAAAAAAAAAAAGAAAGTATTTTGTTCATACTCCGTATTGCAATCGATGACAATTTCACTAAAATCGATTGTAAATCTTAATGAATATGACAATAACTCGAAAGCGAATTGACTTTATGTCGACTGTGAATCATCGTCACAACTCAAACGATCACGTGTGACGCAAACGAATGCCTTTCGCTTGTTTAACTGTATTGCAGAGATGAGAGATATGAGCTTTGTTCACCAAAACATTACCGGTGGCCACATACCTGAATAAAAAAAAAAATTGCACAAACTTGTAGTGTTCTTTTTTTATTCTAGCCCAATTTTTTTTTTTCATGGAATCGATTTTATTATACAGCTTTAGAAATTAACAGTTCCTTAGAGTTTTGGTAGATAAAATTTCAGAGGGGGTGAAGACAGCGAAATTTTTTCATTTTTTTTTTTATCGATTCCTCAGCAACAACATAGAACCAAGTAGGGAAAGATTGTTTCTCGCTGCGGCAACGACATTGATAGAACGTACTAGGTGACTTGACATTTTTTGGAGAACGTTCTCAAAAAGAACAACAGGTGTCGCAAAAATCGTGACGGTTTGAATTACCGTTCGATAATATGAGTTGAGACACTGATCATCTTTTTATATGATTCTCACCCGCAGAGGCAAAAAAAAAGAAATGTGTTTTGTTAAAATGGAACATTTCTTCGACTCTGGACACATTTTTTGTTTTTTAATCAGAATACAAAAATTTTCTAACGATGTGATTGAAGATTATCTGAGAATGTGCACATAATCGTTTTCCTGCACCAATACGCAACACTCCAGTTGTTTCGAGTTCTGGCTATGGAACAGAGTGAGCTCGACTCGCTCCAATAATTTATCTCAATTAGCGGTTCTCGGTTTGAATCATTGAACGAGGTGTACGTATACGAAAACGTATATCGATAACAAGATATTTAATACCCTTTTCATTACTTATTTTTCGGTGCTACTAGTCAGGCTTCGATATTGTACAAGTGCAGCAATCAATTACGCCATATCGCTCGTCACTTCATATCGTATCGACTTACGATTAGCCATCGTAACAGGATATCTGAGACTCGAGCTATTCCCTAATTACAACGAAGCCATATTAAACTTTTTTTGTTTCTTTCATATAACAACACACACGCTAATTAATTCGTAATTAATTAGGTATTATAGAGAGTTCGGTATACTAATCATCTTCAAGATGCGTTAACGACGTTCATGGGCTAGACTTTGTAGTAATAATAAATACAATTCTCTCGTTTATCTGTTTTATCCAAGAATGGGAAATTACCAGACTGCGATTTCACACTCGTTACCGTCTTTAAACCTACATTACAACGCGAGGTATCATTAATTATACCGTGACAGTCGGTCACGTGGCACAAATAGCAACAAAAATAAAGAATATTGGCAGGCAAAAAGTTAGGATTCATTCAGTCGGATGTGATTCTTACAACGTCGACCTGATAAAGTACATCCTAATAATCAAACTTGAGACTGTGAAATGTTCAAACTGAGAAAAATTGGTGTTAGAAATTTTTTTTTCAGTAGATTTTGAACATTACTTCATTTCATTTTGGGCATTGAGTGAGGAATCGATGATATATAAAGGTTTAGTCTTCCTCTTGGAAGATTTGTAAAAGTGGAATAACGATTATCGGTTAGTCGTTAAACAATGAATTTATCTTTGAAAAAAATCGTGCCTTGAAATTATTTCTGGATTGATTTTATACTTTCGAATAATGAACAACGGAAAAATCGATTAAACAATTGATTTTAACCACTGATTTCTACTCTCTTCGACAACTTTCTTTATCCTTAAAATATAATATTTAAAAACTTAGCTTCCAATTATCGACAATAATTTTTACAATTATTAATACAGTAATCGACGATTAAAAAATATATAATCAGATAGAAATCGTGTCGAAAAGAAAAAAAATGAGAGTAAAAGTAAGAAGGAAAAAAAAAGTGTGCCGGTGGCATTTTTCGATCAATGCTAAGCACCCTGATTGTTTAGTTTCTTTTGGTTAGAAACTCGAGCGAGTTAAAATTAGTGGCGTTTAAATAGCCGTCGAGATCTCTAAGCACTTCCGGTGATAGTCGCTCTTACTGTCAGAAGCTCAAAGTGTAATGATCCCAATCGTCATGGGACCCGTTCGACGAGTACTTGAACAATCTCGTTAACCTCGTCTGTGTTACTTACAAAATTCACAAATTACACAAAATTGACAAAATGTATATATATCGACGTCGTAGTGGCTCGTTGACTCGTGATTATACCATCGGGAGAAATTACCGTTTGCACGTTTCAATTCACCGGGTAATTTCATTTAGTTAAGGAAATGCATGGTATCATCAAATTTCCAAATAGTAACAGTGCTTCTGGTATTTTTTTTTTTAATCTTATTCCGAATGAAAAAGATTCGAAATTTATGTATGATGAGGATAAAAGTCTGGATGGTTGTAAAAAAAATATAGAACGTGACCAAAAAATCTTTATTCACTATTCGCAATGGTGGTAGGAAAAAAGTAATGCGATTCTAGCCTCGTTCCCCTTCTCGACCTCTCACATCCGTCTCTCTGCGTGATTGTAGACGGTACATCAATTTAAACGTTTACAATTGACGGTTAGACGTGCGGCTAAACTTGCATTATTTGTAATTACAGATCGGTGAAAGATGATATAACACGCTCGATTAGAGTCGAACATAAAAACTGGATAACAAAATAATCAATACTAAAGGGATCAATTTTTAAAAGTGAATGACGAAGTGATAAAAGTGCTTCTCCCTTATTTTCACCCTTGAAATTTTCTTCTTCTTACCTGAAACGATAAAAAAAAAGAAGAAGAAACAAGTGCTTCGAAACAGGATATAAAAATTGACAAGGGGATCCCCTGGTTCGCCCTGGGATCATAGCTATGTCATGACCAGCAAAAACACATCTTCCTTCAGTCTAAAAGGGAGGCAAACCCACATTCTGCATAGTCATGAGTCCGGGGGTTCCCCGAGCCCCGAGAGATCATCGAGTCCAAGTTCAAGACCGACATCGACTATCGATAAGGCGTACAATTCCCTCGGCCTCGACGTGTCCTACGCTCCTGGTCAAGAACTGTATCAGATCGGGGGAAGATCGAGTCCCAGACATGGATTCCGGTCGTTGTCGAGCGTGTGGGAAGTGCCCGAGGCGGATGACGAGGACCCCGAACTCTGGGAGGACATCGGGGTCGTCGAATATCTCGACAGGCGACTCGGTCCACCGGACGAGAGCACAGCCGAGGAAAGAGTCGAGGCTCTTCGAATCGTTCTCAGGGAGACCGACCTCCACGAGGGCGATGGAGAGGCCTCGGATTTTCTCTTTCACGTCGCCAGAACTAAGCATGGGAAAATTTACATCAGAGTCATCAGGACTTTACTATTGAATAGAGGTAGGAGAGATGGGAAAAATTGAATGAAAGTAAAACTAGCGGTTTCGCGAGACAAAACTCGCCATTTTTTAACCGGATATAATTCTGCCTCTGAAAAGGTGGAAAATTGTGTGAATACTGAATAGTAAACCAAACATTGAAATTGATGAGTAACAGGTGTCCAAACACTCTGTGCCTATACAAAGTTATCTTTCGTTATCAGTCGCCTGGCTGGTAAACCCACCCGTCGTAGTTGGGTGTCACTGTTAAATTTTAAATCCACTGATAAATCGAATCAGTGATTGATTGCGCCGAGCTATGCTCGATCAATTCCTCTGCTGCATACAATCGGTGGTAATGATCAAACTTGGAGATACAAATTACCAAATTTAACCGATAATAACGGTCAAGGCTGTAGTTATCAGCCACGTAACGTAAATACGTAGTAAATTTTAATTGTTAGTTGTGGAAGTAACACTTCCGTTTGGGAGACTTCAAATTCTCTAAAGTGATTACATTATTGGAACCGCTCGGTCACACAAAAATAGTTTGTTTACTATCCGTTGCAGCAGCAGCGGAGTTCCATTAAAATCCGAAAGGCGTGACATTGTGATCTAACCAACGCATTAAAACTGCGCATCTCATGCCATTGCTTCGCTTTTGTTTCATTTCTCGTTCAATTTTCTTCCGACGGTGTTTTGTTTCTCGAAACAACAACTAACGTCGTTGTCCCTGCGCCATCATAGTATTTTTCAATCACCGGCGTTTTTTTTTATCGCAAACCGAAGAAAAAAAAGGTTAATTGCAAAGTCCGCGTATTCTTCAACCGTTATGTCATCCGGCGGTGTGATAACCGTGCAAGGAGACGTGGTCAGGGAACCGGGATCATTGAACGGAGACACAATAAGTTTGGAATTAACCGGAGACCCATCGTCTCTCGGACTCGATTACCAGCCACCATTCAACCCGTCCGATCACAACTTGAGCCAAGAATTTCGCCTGACTAAATTCGGAGATATTCGGGGCAAAGGGATGAAACCGGATCGCGACGAGCTTCAATCTCTCTTGGCCGTTTTTACCGAAGATCAGGATCAGATGGTTCGGGAAACGTCCGTAACTCGTCTGGACAGGATCGGCCTCCACCTAGTCGAGACCAACGACATCATCTGCCCGGTTATAGACGACCCTTATCTGATGGGTAAAATCGCCTGCGCCAGTGTCATGAGCGGTATTTATTCACTCGGTATACCAGAATGCGCGACATCGAGAATGATCCTGGCGACTTCGAATCGCATGGGGGAGTCCGAACGCAACATCGTCGTCCCCATGATCATAAGGGGATTCAGGGACGCGGCTAAATCGGTCGGTACCGATGTCCAAAGTGCCCAAATGCTCACCAATCCGTGGTGCCTGATCGGCGGTACGGCCACCGCGGTCTGTTCAAGCCATGAACTGGTTCCACCGGACGGCGCGACCGTCGGCGACGTTATAGTGCTCACGAAACCCCTCGGAACCATGGTGGCGGTGACGGTGGCCCATTGGATGGAGCTTCCGGAACGTCGGAGTAGATTGTTGCTGACTATAACGGAAGAGGACGTCGCGAAGGCTCACAGACGCGCTGTCGACTCGATGACCAGGACGAACAAGACGGCCGCCATTCTGATGAGGAAGTACAACGCTCACGCGGCCTGCGACGTTTCCGCCTACGGGGTCCTGGGACACGCGGAAATGCTGGTCAAGCGACAGTCCAGACACGTCAGTTTCGTCATTCACAACATGCCCATCATCGCTAAGATGAGTGGTACCGCGAAAGTGACCGGGAACGTCATGCCGCTGCTCCAGGGACTGATGCCAGAAATTTCTGGAGGGCTTTTGGTCGTTCTTCCCCGCGAACAGGCCGCTGCCTATTGCAAGGCGTTGGAGAAGACCGAACAGAGGCAGGCCTGGATCATAGGGATCGTCGAAAGTGGCAACAGAACTGCCAGGGTCATCGATAGACCGAGAGTCATCGAAGTTCCTGCCAAAGAGACCGGGGCTTCTCTTTGGTGATACGACCGATGCGTGTGTGCGTCATAATGGAGCGGTTTTTATGTCTTTCAAGTACTAATTGCACTTGATATGTATCGTTACATAAATTCAACAATCACGCTCATTAGTTACTGGCAGTGTAGTCGGTCTGGTTTTCAGTTCGATGGAAAGTCGATGATCACGGGATGGCTCGAGGCAGTGAGAAGGAACAAGTTCAGTCACAATTTCTCTCGGTACTCGCGCAGACTCCAGGGAGAGTGCATTCCATGTCCTTATAAATATATACGCACTTCCTTTTGATGTCACTTGATAATTATACTCACGTTTATTTCTTTCTTTCAACGTTTCTCGAAATTTTTATTCTTAATTACGCATAAACTCAATTTATTCAATGTTGGTTACTATCTAATTATATCCCACACTATACCTACAGTGAAAATTGTACATTATTCATTTTAGAGCTACAGATGATTAGTCTAATGAGTTGGAAATAATTATTCTAAATAATACTATCGTGCGTTACATTCTTCAATCTAACAATAAGCCATTTTCCATTTATCAGTTGATGTGAAATCTGTACAAAAGCCTTCGTAAACTGTATTGCGAACAGAGTTATGAATAAACGATAATTATATCAATTTAATGGCATTATTTTTCGAGACAAAAACAAATTAGGCCTTGTTTTCGTTTTTCATGTTGTGGCAGGAAGAGTTGATCGATGTCTTGTAGTAAAAATGAACGGAACGAACTGAACTCTCAACTCATAGTCATCGTCGTGTTTCTCTGTTGCACCGTTCGAATCCCCCACCGTAAAAATATCCCTAGCCTCGTGACCCTGCGCACAGCGCCGTCGTTGTCTACGGCGTATTTCGTATTAAGAGAAAACATGGCCGATTGATCTGCGTGGAGTTCGTATCGTAAGACAAGTTTATCCACGGTGTTTGTGTTACGTGTTTATTATGTGCTCCTTGATCACTATGAATAACAGCGCGCAAATTGCATACGTGACAACGTGACGAAGTTTCACTGAAAACAAACACATTTCCAGATACGATATTCAAACGTTTTTCACGAATAAATTACGAATATTATTCTCTGCCACTTATGTATCTATGATAATACATCCTTGAATCTTGTGCTTTCTGTTATTCGTTCGAGTATAACCTCGTTAACAAAAATACTGAATTTTTTTTTTCTTTTTCTTGTTTTATCATTATTCGTCGATTCAACATCGCCTCTACTACACTCGCTGAACAAGCGAGGATATTACGTTTAATGGTAAATATTGAAGCCTACCACTGATTCTATATCGCCAAACTTTTGGTATGAATGGGGGCGTTGTGTCTGCTACACGTGTCGTGATTGGCTACCGGCAAGGGTGTCTGCTCCGTTTCCTTATTCCCCACGATGCCGATTCATTCAACGATTACCTTCCTTGTTATTGCTAATATCATAGCTTACAGATTCTTTCGAAATTGTGAAGCGTATTTTTTAGCCGGTTTCAACCGCCAGGCGGCACCAGGGGTAGTGTTATATCTCTCAAAGCCAATAAGAGACGATTACTTACGATAATATCGAAGTCTTACAAGAGTTTAAAGTCGAAAACCCTTCTGACGAACCGGAACGAACTGAAAAATCACTAGGCACGTATTGATACGTGGTTTATGCCGGAAAATTTGATGGGTTAACATCATGTCCACCAGAAAGTAACATTTTTTTAGTATTATCGTTTATTTTTTCTTCCCCAAAATATATTCTCTTTGTTATTCGTCTGTTACGAATCTCTCGTTTTCTGCATCGCCGAGGCTTATGCAACACTTCGCAACTTTAACCTTAGCTAAAATCAATATCTACCTACCCTAGGTGAGAAGCTGCGGTACACCTTGCGCCTTGCGTCATATCAATTCTAGTTTCGTAGTCATCACTTTTCGTCTACCAAAAATTACCTGCGATGAAATATCTGTATATTTTTCTACATCTACACAGTCGCGCGATTTAATATAAAGAAAAAAAAACTCATCTCTCCTCTCAAATATATGAGAGACTAAAATAAAAAATATTAACAATTTTTTTTATTTTTTTTTTTCATTTTGTCGATGAACACATAAGGTGTAAACTCCCCCTTGAGTGAGATATCCACAAAATTCCTAAATCCGTAGTCTAGGTAAACTTATTTATATTCTCCTACACGAGTCATTACTCATCGTAACTACAATATAGCAGTCCGTCTTACCCTCGCAGAAACTATTGTGTCTATTTCTCTCCCTCTCACTCTCTCGCTTACTCACTCTGGCACGAAAATTCCTGGAAGGTCACGTCCGCGTAACAACACAACAAAATTCTGCAGCTATATTTATAACCTTAGGTACGTCGACTCAGGCGCAATTTAACCGACTCGGTCTAGCTATGTACAGTATAATTGTACATTATTTCTTCAAACTTGTCAGGGACGATAAGATAATACCGTGACCGTCCATACGACGCACAAAACAGACGACAATCTTGTCATAGGATTTTCCAATCAGTCCACAGTTGTTGTCCGAATGTCGAAGAGTGTAGACATGGGGGAGAAAGAGAGGAACCAATTTTTCCCACGTCAGTCGGTGCCACCAGGCGGCTGAACAATTTTCGCGACGATATCAACAACAATAAGTCGGTTTTATTCGTTTCTTATTTCTTATTATTTTGTTACGAGTGATGATGAATAAGTGAGAGTATGAAGTATACTGACAAAAGTCCAAATCACACGTGAGACTAGCTACACGAAACAAGTAATCATGTTCCGGTACGTCGAATATTGTGACGACAGTGATTGGTCGAGTCTGCGAGACGGGGAGTCGAGGTCGACGCTGGACGCTCTAGGGACGGAATCTGAGGAGGATATCCTCGACGAAGATCAGGAGGATGATCCTTACGAATACGACGATGATATCAGACCCGGAGTAAGCGGGGATATTTCTAGTCCTGTCGAACGTTTCGGAGATGATCTGCGGGATGGGAGTATCCTCTTCATCGACCGCGACGGTATACCGCTCAACAACCCGAGAAACACTTTCTCGTCGACAACAAACACCTCGGCTTCTTCTTCTTCTTCGGGTAACCGATGTTGGGGATGCCAAGGATGCGGCGGAGGAACTCCACTCTTCCTCCTGACGTCGCCTGCCGAGGCTCCATGCACTTGCCAATCTTGTCAGTAGCTAACGATGATGCGATCAGTCTTATGTTTAATTTGAAACGAAAAGCCACGTCCACGCCGCGTATATACTACCTTCTCATGACTTACGAATGGACCTTCATGCAGTTATGCACTTCACTTACCTTTCTTTCCTTCATCATCATCAGTTTCATCAGAAGATTGAATCGTAGTTCGTTTGCTTCTTCTATTTGATCGCGAATCACGTTATCAGATTATTATACAGGATAAATTCCTATCGACTGCATGGTCATCTGAAGTTGACTTCGAGGCCGTTAGGAATTCACTCTGTCGACAGAAACTGAAACTTATTTTTGTTCTCTCGTACTTAACCAGTATAGAGTTGTATTTTTGGTTGTCGATGTGAAGGAAGAAGTCTTTCGAAAAACAAACCACTTAGCAACATGTATAGCATAAATGAGTTTGTTAAAACAGTCGAATTCTGGCATAAAGACGTTAATAAGAACAATTTGTTGATTCCTTAGTACTGACTAACTTATGTAAATCGTTGCGATCATGCGATACGTGAAACGCGGTGTGGAATGAGATGCTTGAAATATTTTTGAGATAACACTAGGTAAATCGTGACTCGAGTTTACCTACGTCTACGTTTTTACACAGACGATATTTTTGGCGTTATATCGTTACTTTGCAGATCAATGAATGAAATTGCTTTGCAATGTGTAACACTTGGCAATATGTGACTTGATTATTGACGATTGAGTATTCTTTGGCTTTTCGCAACGCTGATATACACCTGTGATTGTACAGTTGATCGTTCAGTATTCTACCATATTTTCTTTTGGCTTATCACGAGACGCATGAATTTGAGCTACTTGATCATTTCTTATTTATCGAAGATTAACGTTATGAATTCTTCAGCACCCGCTTGAAACACGTGTCGTCGCACCCTGGCTGCCAACTCAGTTTGCCAAGTTTGTAACGTTATTATCAACACAAATTTCAATCAACATGTTACCGGCAGGCTTTCAGGGGGTCAACAACTTATCAAACCAGATGTGTCTTTTGTGTCTTTTTTTTATCAAAAATTTTTCCGACTCTCGAACGTCCATCGCTTTCGAAAGCCTACGTACCTAAAATATGAGCCCTAAGGGCCTAATTTGCTGTTATAGACCCGAGATTAGAGATTCGTAAGACTTACTCTCCGTTGAAAGTGGAACTGCTTTTGTGATTCATCCACTTATCAATATACAACTAAGAAAAAACCGACAACCATCAATCACGGAGAATATAATCAATTCAAACGGACGTCTAATTTGATAGGAGAACCAATCCGCTCCTACTTTCGTCCATACTTAACGCTCTCAATTATGAAAGTGGTCTGAAGCCTTTCGATCCTATAATCGCCGGAAATATTCAATCCCAATTTCTACTGGCTCCTTATTATTATTTTCATCATCTTTATATATCGAGGATGAAGTCTAGAATACAATTTTCAAGTTCTTTCTGATCTAATGTACTTTCAATCGGTCTTCCATCTTCTTTCCAATTCTCTTTTCCTATCTTCCGTCGAAATGTGCGTCCATCTCTCTCTGAAAACACGTGGGTTGCACTCCGACAGAAGTAAAGTGGATATGCGCCAGCGTCGACGTCGCGACGCCCCGTCTACGACCGGTCGATAAACCAGTACATATATCTATGTCCAGAGTTTACTCCCCCTGTTGAAAGACCGCAAAATCCAGCATCCCCGCAGCAACATGGCTACGTAGTCTAGAGGCGATTCCTCTCTCTCTCTGAGTAATGCTCTAAAATCGTGCAAAACATCCCGTTTATTGTTTGTTGCACAAAAATTGAGATAATCAACTATTTCGGGTCTCATTCATTCCACAGTTACTCATGAGAATCACTTTCGTCATTCGTACCGGTTACATGTGTCAATGAAAATCGACGTCTTAAGAGTAACGATTGTAATTATTTGATGCTAGTGCGAAATTAACCAGCCGCTAAATGCGAAGGAATAAAATACCGCCGAGTCTTTTTGTCGTAAAGATTATGATCCTAAATGTTTTCACGTGCTTATGAGATTTTCGTTAGACGGAAATGCGACGAAGCTGATGCACGGCAACAGTCGGAAGACGATAGTCTCAATAATAGTGGTAACTCTTCGTCTGCTGACGATTCATCAGGTATCTATCGATTGAAGAAAATTAAATTATAAGATGAAGAAGCTACACATGAACACACATGCCACTCTGTGTTATCGTTCAATTTTTACGTTATAAGCCATTTATTAATCGTTGTGTGCACAGCACGGTTTTGAAAATTATCGAAATGGCCTTTTTTGAGTGTTGTGTTCGATATTTTGAACAGTCTCAATCGAGGGGCCTGCTTTACACGAGCTTTTTATCATAGTACCCACATACCACCGCTAATTATACTCCAGGACTGTATCGATCATGAATTATGACAAAACGATGTAAATAACACCAGCATATAATTTTCTGTTTCAGTTCTATGTAGCAACCGGGTGAGCCAAATGACAAAAACCTATAATGATATAGAAGCAGTAACCAGGCTTCTGGAGGAGGTAAGATTTCCTCGATTGGAGATACTAGCCGACCCTCGGTTTTGGGGCAGATTCTTAATACGGTAAATTGACGTTACAGAAAGAGAAAGACTTGGAATTGACAGCTCGAATAGGAAAGGAGCTGCTTACACACAACCAGAAGCTAGAGAGCAATGTAACGTCGTTGGAAAACGAGCTCAAATTATCAAACGAGAAGATAACGCAGCTTAGTCATGAGTTGATTAAGAAAACAGAGCTGATACAAATACTGACCAACGATGTCGACGACTCTGGTTCAGACGCAGGTAGTCCGACGGGACTACGCGGGATCAATCTTGATATGATGCAACGAAGGATCGGCGTACTTGAAGATGAGAATAAACAACTGCGAACCGAGTTCACAAACTTGGTACACGACGCGGATGACTGCGAGGAACAGGAGGCCAGACTCGTCAAAGATATCGCAGCTCAATTAGGTAAATTTTCCCTGCTTAAAAAGTCTTCGCTGTTTTAAACTTGAGATTGTTACTCATGCCGACTTACTGACTTGCAGCAAGCGCCAACATGGAGGTCGACGGCATAGCGGATGAGCTGGACAGACAGAAGGAGGAGAACAGGATGCAGCATGAACAGATCATCAGTCTTACAGCCAAGCTTGCTGAAACTGAACTCAGACTCGCTCGGCTTTTGGCTGAACACGATGAGATCGGAGCTACGCTAGTCATTACTAAGGATAATCAAAATATCCTCGCCACAGAGCTCGCTGAGTTCAAAGACCGGTATACGGAGGTGAGTAAAACGCCTCAGAAGATGAACGAGAATCATTCAGCAAGTTTCGAAGCCCTTTGGTTTCGAGAAATCCGTTTTTCGCTCTACTAAATACTAACTATTCTTCCACTCTCAGGTTGTGAATTTGCTCGCGGAGACGCAAGAACAATTGCGTAAACAACGTAAGAAAGGAATGCCTATGGTTCGCGGAGGATCGCTTTTCCCATCGCTGGGTGCCGCTCCGCAACCAGACTCCATAGCTTCGGAGCTGGAATCGTCGTTGTATTCAGAAGCGAGTCTTGACTCTGGAATAATCAGTGATAGAACGTGAGTTGTTGCAGCTCTCTCAACCCTGGTTTAATCCGAAACGAGAATGAACATACGAAGCCTCCTAATTCGTTGATCAAAATGTAATCACGTATTTATCTTCAGGCCAGCTTACAAGAAAGTATTCGACACTGTTCGAACCGCTTCTCGAGCCTCCTACGCCGGCAGTATGGACGCAAATCAATTCCCACGCCTCGGCTCGATGACTACATCAACTTTGTCCAGTGGCTCATCTGGCCCTCGTATGAGCTGCGGTGCGTTACGTCCACTCGCTTCGTCCGGATTCCCTAGTCTCGATTCGACGGGGCATAGCGACAGCGAAGGATCCTTGCTAACAGATTCTGAAGATTATCCGTGAGTTTTCTTCAAAACCATGCCATGAATTATAACAGATTGAAGAATATGCCACATTGTCATGTATTCTCTCCTTCTTCTAACAGCGGTCCGCAACAAACGGGGGTTCCGGGTGCCCCTGGGGCAGCAGACCTTGAGGCTGCGCTGCGCCGCCTGACACCAGCAGAGGTGATAGCGAGAAGAGCATGTCTGAGTACAGGAGCTGGTTACAACTACGATTACGACGCTGGAATCCAGTCTCCGCCGTCATTTTTGCCATTCGGTTGTAGAACTCCTGACAGTATAATGTCAACAGGCAGCAGCGGAAACTTGAGCGGTTTCAGCGGGAACAGTGTGAACGGCTGGAGGCTGCCTGAAAAGTTGCAAATAGTGAAGCCAATCGAAGGCTCTCAGACTTTGCACCACTGGTCGCAGCTGGCAACCCCGACTCTTGGCGGCCTGCTCGACGAGAGACCGGGCGTGAAAACGCGGGGTGGCAGGGCTCTGGAGGATCTCGGACTGGAAACCTTCACTCTGGCTGATCTTGAGGAGGACGAAGAATACGCGAATCCTGGAAAATTGTTCCAGGACACGGGGTCCATCTACACGTTCACAAACAGCACTGTTCTCCATCCGGACGATCATACCAGCGTCACGACCAGCGTCGTGGGCAGCAGAGTTGCCACGGCTCCCAGCAGCGCGATGAACTCGGGAATGAACACCCCCAGGACCATGAGCCGACGTAACTCGACATCGACCTTCTCTACGACTCTTGGCCTGGCCAAGATGCTGAATGAGAGAGGAATCAAGGCTGTAACTCCGTCTTGCGTGGCGACCCCTTCCGGAGATAGAAACTTCACGCCTACGGCTACTCCGTGCAATAGTCCGGACGGAACTCCGCCGCCTTCTCGATCCAACTCTCCACCACCCTACAGCAGCCCCTTCAGACTCGGGCTATTCAGCAGCGGAGCTGAACTCCTGAAGCGAACTTTTGCGAGCGAGGAACCGGTTCCAGTGAGGAAAAGCAAGAGAACGAAACCACAGCTGAGCAGATCGGACAAAAAAGCTTTGACTGGTATCAGACTGGTTGAGAAATTGGAGAGAATCGGGATCGACACGATCATGGCGACCACCGCAAGCTCTTCGATATCACCGTTGGCACTTCAGGGGGCGATTTACACACGGCGTTCCATGGACAGTCCAATGGCTCAATTAACTTCGTTGAAAACTTCGATGTCTTCTAGTATCAGCCAGGAAAAACTGTCCTCGGGTTCGTCTTCCTCTTCACAGAGCAGCAGCAGCAGCGATTCTTTGATCAGAAAGCCTCCCCTGCCGCCGGGTAAATCTAGGGGAAAGGAGGCAACGGAACTCGGAGTCCCTGCCAGACCCGGGTCAGGCGCACTTAACACCAGACTTGGCCAGTTATCGAACAGACAGAGAAGATCTGGCGCCGGGACAACTAGACCCGACCTAGGTCAAGTCAAGGCTTCGTCAACCCCCCAAAATGTTAAGGAATCCGCGCCGCAGTCGGCTTTAGGCACCATTAGCTCGCTCCTGTTCGGAAGAAAGGGGGGACTTCTGTAAAAACGTTAACGATCGCTTAACTTTATGGCAACGTAGTAGTTTCTCTTCAGTTTCTATCCAGGATGAATGCGATTTAGGAAGTTACCGGGAATTTTCTACAGCTTTCCTCTCCGCTTCTCGAAACTTGAACTGGAAGAAAGACCAGAAACGATTGTAGAATCTCAGCGAGTTCTTCTTCGCCTTCTTTTTATTCTCCTTCACGTTGAAATAGTATATTTTTTACTACACCTTATATTGCAGAAAGAAAACAAGAAGAAGGAAACTCGATGAGCTTTTACAATCGTGTGTCTTGAATTTTGTTCCTACTTTTTCAGAATCAGGAACAAAGCTGTAGAAATTTCTTTCAAGTATTCCGATCATTCGATTCTACCTTCTGAAACGATTGAATGAAATGAGCGACGGTGCTCGTCTTTATTTTTAGTTAGAAAAGGAAACATTTGCTTTTACACTCGATGATACGTGATTCCTAGAATGTAAATAATGTTCCATCATGAGAATGGGAGAGTATCGTATCATAATGGTCAAATACCTGATTGCTTCTTAGACATATAAACACACGATCAAATATCCTACACACATGATAAGCGAATGATGGAAAAAAAAACATTATAAAACTAAGTTTGTTGTCATAGTGTGACGCCTCGCTAACGATATAGTCATAGGAGCTGAGTTTATCGTAACGGTAGAGATTATTACCCGTAACTATTGACCCTAAACTATTCAGTAGACGAATAAATAATGAATACTTGTTATAAATAGTTAGAGAGATACAGCTGATCCAGCTCAAAGATCAAGCGACTTAACTTAATCCGGATAAAAGAAAAAAAGTGTCGTTCAGGCTTCACCTTGCCTATTTGTAAATCGGTAATGGATCATCTTCACCCTTTGCAATTGTCAAAAGAAGACAAAAGTTGAAGAAAGAGAAATTCTATCAATTTTCTTATTTCTTCGGCTACATTTTATTAGGTTTTTGTACAATTGCGCGCTTTCATTTCGAGGGAGAAAATGAAAAATACCTAATAGAGCCACGCACAGATTCAGCAACAACATCGGCAATATTATAAAAGTTGATAATATTTTTGCCCGAATTTAGTTTTTCAATTGTAAATCTGTGTACATTAGAAAAGTCAACCACTTATATTTGTTATAGTGGTATGTATATAGCTGTGCAGATAAATTGTGAACGAGGAGTCCGGAAAGAATGTGCGAAACGTCGATTTTCTTACGAATATTAAAAAAAAATTGGCAAATCGTAAACCCGAATTGATAGAAATTGTTGTTCGAGCACAAATTGTCTAAAAAAAAAAACAAAAAAAAACGAGTCTAGCAAAAAATCTGGTGCTAATATATTTTTCCGCACGCCGTGCGGAAAGTTCGATTTTACGCACGCAAGCGTGCGTGTAATCGTACTTTTTACGTGCGTTTGTGATGAAAATTTTTTTTCGATACATTTGCGAAAGTTGTTGAAACATTCCGCACTTGTATCGAAATATACTATTAAATTATTTGATGAATTTAGTGTTATGCATTTTTTTTTCTCGGTTTTGTTTTTTTATTTGTATTGTAAATAGGTATTATTATAATAATTGATCGTTTTTTTTTTTATGATGTACAATCCCCCCACAGCCAGTCGTTTATTTTACAGCTGATAATATTTTACGCGATCGATCAACTTGATTTGAATTTAATTAATTGATTGATTGTTTTTTCGATTTCACCGCTTTGAATGTTGCTGTTGTCAATCTTTGTTACTAGAGAAGATTGTACATTCATCGCAGATCTGTTCAAAAAGCGTTGTGATCCTGAGTTTGATCAAGATCTATTAAATTTATTTATTCGTCTAACAAAATTCGATATTATTGTATAATTTTCCTTTAAATTGATCTCCAATAATTCGGCTGCGGTTCGATCAAGTTTTTTTTACGTAAGGACAATCCTGTATTATAAACGAGTTGTATTTACCTCGATTTCACCGCCTTGTACATAAATACATTGAACTTGTTATATTTAGTAGTAATGATTGGAAGAGAAGATTGACGAATGTTTGGTCGTTGAGTGGAGCGGAGGGGAGAGTAACGAAAGGAGAATAAAATGAAATGAGTAAATAAAATAAACTAAGATTCATTGTTGCTGTATCCTGTGCTGTGAGCCGTGTAGCTCTTAATGTCTAAAACTAATCACATCCTTTTGTTAACTTTGATTCAACAAAATATCTCGAGTAGAGACGACGTTATCTCACTGGACTTGTGTCTTCGACGGTGGATGATATTGTTGCACAGTTTAAACGGACGAGAGGGGCAAGTTTTCTGTAAATAGAAATGATATAATAGACCGTTCTAATTTCTAATTAGAATTATTGAAGTATAAGTCGACGAGTTTTACTCTACGCAGGGAATAGAAGGCCTAACAATACATTCGTTGATTCTATTTCACAATGCGTACAAACACGCGTATTATACTATACTGTAAAGGTAGACGAATGAGTTACAAAAAAAAAAAAAAAAAAAGTAATAAGGTAGTAGAATGTGGTGACGGATCTGCATACTATCTATCGTACCATCAAGTGTATTATTATTATTATTTATTATAGGTAGTTTCTTTATTTTTCAATGTATTTGGTAAAAAAGGGGTTTAGAGCTTTGCCAAATCGACGTTTACACATCTACGTATGTATGGAAAAATTGTATCGTATTTTACTGGTTAACATCCGCGATGATTTTAATTATTATTTATTATTGTTTTTTTTTTTTGTTGTTAACGGCTTTTTTTTAGTTTTTTTTCTGTTATCAATTGTTACAGCTTATCGATGTGTTTACAGTATTAAACTTTTCGATTTCCGATATATTTGGAATGTCGGAGGAACATTTGTGAAATTGGTTTGTTCGAAAATTTGTTTAGCCGTCGATCTCGATCGCCTTAAATGAGACAAGTTGCGTGTTTTTAGTTTAAAAAAAAGAACGTTCCTACACATAATTATGTATGTGTCGTGCAGTCTGTATTCTTATTGCGTTAATGTATCGTTTCTATGTGCTTTTAGCATATATTATCTTTTCTCAATATGAAACGTTATGAAAAATGGTTACCATCATGTTTTGTGCCGATATATCGTACATACAAAGTGAACAATAAATATATTTAAATAAAATCGCCTTTCTGTCCATCATTTGTCTTAAGGTGAAATGAAAGTCACGTGACCTCGATATGATTTACACTTGGAATTTTCAAACGCTATTTCCTCAGCCAAAACACATTCGATTGATGTGAAATTGATGTCAGTGACGTAGGAAAACTCAATGAAGAGCATGACGCTCGTGGATTTTCGAAAATCGAGACGTAATTACAGTTTTTTGATCAATATTGTTCTGTAATCCAAGGAAGTGCTGCCTCTCTCCACGAGGGGCAGCACCTTCTTAGGTTACAGAACAATATTGTTACACAAAATTCTAATTATGTCTTCCGATTTTCGAAAATCCACGAGTGTCATGCCCTTCATTCGGTTTTTCTACGTTACTGATATCAATTTCACATCAATCGAATGTGTTTTGGCTGAGAAAATAGCGTTTGAAAATTCCAAGTGTAAATCATATCGAGGTCACGTGACTTTCATTTCACCTTAACCACTCTTCGCTCGTCAAGAAGTTTCTTTTCTGCAGTCTCTGCAATTTCCAGGATTCGAATGAAAAGAAATTCTCAAACAAATGCCTAACGGCTTTATTATTGTTACATAAAGATACAAAAGTTACAAAAAATCGGTCACTAGATTAAAAGCTTCCAAGTCCGATTTTCATTGAACCTGCGTTTCTCCCTGGCTTCTACGTTGCATGCCTCATGGCGTAGCGACCCATTCTGGCCAGGCTTGAATCTGGTTGTACAATGCGAGTCCTGGGCTCAATGTCGCGCCTGCCTGACGTCCGCCTATGACACGCACCTTCGATCTGAGAACTCCTTGAGCCTTTCCACAAGTGATCAACTTGTGTGCAGCATCCAGCATTGTTTGGCTCGCGTTGTTGTCTGAAGAAAAAAAGAAGAGATTCTCAAACGAAACAAGATTACGAATAAACGTGTATCATTGAACAAATTATTCTAATTAGCCTATGGTTAAACGAATTTACCACTTACTTTCAAACGATCCGATGAAAGCAATTCCAATAGACCTTTTGTTGTAACCGTACGTATGAGCCCCTTCACGAGTCCAGCCAACACCCTCGTACACGTTACCGTCTCCTCCGATCAGGAATCTGATGAATAATAATATCACGGCAAGAGTATGAGACACGATTAATTTTTGGAAGTGGAGAAACTTGTGTCTTTCGGAGAAACGAGCGCCTGAAGTAAGGCAGCCCACGATTCACCAGGGGAATAACCGTGTTGTGGTAGGACATGCGAGTGACTTGAATCAAGTCTGTAAGCTTATGTAATCTTCTGAATCACCGGGCGAATAATTATTGTGATTATAAACTTGTCTTACGAATAGCCGATGTCGTGCCAACCGTTGCCGGTCATATGGTGATTCTGGATATTTACGACTATTTGAGAGCATTCACTGAGTGTTGAACAGCCATCAGTTACCGTGTGGTGGATCACGACAAACGGTATTGGTACGATGAGGTAATTCACACCGGTCGACTGTCTTCCTCCCCATTGTGATCTCTTCAATATGTTTGGGCACTGAGTGGAATCGTCTGGAAATACAGTTTTTCACACGCTGTAAAATGCGAAAGAGTCCGAGTGGAATGCGAGACTGAAGATTGACTATCAGACGTCATAATACTTTGAGAATGTCAAATTTTTATCCTTCTGACTTTGGTGTAAACCACGCTAAAGTACCGGTTGTGCTAAGTCGAAGAACTTTGCCAGAAACAATTAAGACATCGCAAGCACTGGTCAATCCCACGGTTCCAGGAAACTCAGCAGGTTTCAAGGGGGTTTCCTTAGTCCTTACTGAAAAGTCCAAATCCTCTACCCTTGAAGGTATCACTTGGACGATTTTTGTACTATACCTATTTACCTAATATACCTAGGTAGATAGATAGAATTGTTTTTCTTAGATCCTGGAACATGGCTCCTTCAAGACTTCAGACAATTACACAAAAAATACATGATGATGGTAGCAAAAAATATTAGAGTAGTATAACTAACAGTGTACACTCAATTAATGTAACAACTAAAGAGATATCAGGTTTCAAGTGAATATATAAGAAAAAAGGCAGGAAAAATAGTGAAAAAGATGGTTAACTATGAGAACTATTTCATTTTCATTCATTACTAGAGACATTCCAGGGGATGATTTGTCGGCTGTACAACTTTTGCTGGAAAACCGGATTATACCATGAAAAAACTGAAAAATTGTCCTCGCACTAAAAGTTTTATCTAGTTTCATAGATCACGGCGATCGTGAGATTCTTCAATTTCTGTCGATTTGACTATGCTACCATGGTTATCATCGACCATTGATATCCCATGATGTGGATTGTAGGTGATTTGTCCCACTAAAACCCAAACACATTGTTTCGAGTAGATATGCCGATGATATGCAAGGAGTTTGGTCACTGTCTAATAAAAATTGTAATTCAAGGACGATTTTTCAAGTTTCTCGCGTTTTTACCAAAAATTGTTGGGCCTCAACATTTGTTCCCTTTTCAACAATATATTAGTGCGTAGAATCGAGAATCAAGCATTTAGAATTTCCATCTCAATGATACACGCTGTGGCGATGGACCACCAAAAAAAATTACAGTTTTGGCTACGCAAACGTAGGTATTACACATTAGTACGAAAAAATATATGTTTTGATGCCAATGTTACACAGATCGACGGTCGTTTCTTGAAGTTTAGGATTCAAATATGTATTACACAGACATTGTCAGATTGTCAAGACGTTATATTCCGTACCTGCAGCAGTGACTACAAAGACGATTGTCAAAACCGTGATGATCCCTTTGATGGCCATGCTTCTTTTTATGTGTGCAGCCTTTCTCACAATCTCACTTGACGATTGATCCCTGGGTTTCAAGAGGAACAGAACTTGACCGCATACACTGAAGTTTTACAACTGATCAACAGTCGATGAGTGACTGGGGCTTGTGGCAGATTATAATTACGTTGTGCGCAAAATATTGAGAACTGAGAGAACTAGTGGGGAGGATTATTATGACGTTCAATTATATACATAAGGTTACCCAATTCGTTGGCCTTTCTTTCCTATTCTATGAATCTACCGAGACGTAGCAACACATAAACAACTAGATGCTCCATTACTGCGATATTTCCATCCACACGTGAAACCACGTATAATCAATCGACAAGAAACAGTTGAACCTGAACTGATTACAATTTAAACGATTTAACAAGTTCAAAAGTATATTTGGATTTTTCGAATAGCCGATGTCACTCTCACCGTTGTACGAGCTCAAGAACACATTTCAGATTATTCATTCGGATGATTGTCGACATCAATTCAGTTCAATTGCACTCATTCAAAGTTATCGCGCAAAGCTTTAAAAAAACAACTTTTAAATCACATGCGTCTTTGTCGGCCTTTGACATTGATGATTGCTTGAACTCCAAGATTACTCCGTCTGACAACACTTCAACCGTCCGGGAACTTCAAAATACTAGAGTGAAGACAAGAAATGAAATATACATCTCAAAGACTGTGATTGATGATGATTATCAATTTTATTATTTGCCGTTGAGAATTTCCTGACAGAAATCTCTATAATTCAAACCGAATTTTCATCACATCAAAGTCGTACCTACAACGACGAAGATGATGCTCAGAAGGGTCAAAAGCTCTTTGATGATCGTGACTTTTTCAATTTTACGAATTTTTCACCTTTTTCACAATCTCACTTCACACTGATCTTTAAGCACAAGAGAAAAATAACTTTGTAGCGCACAAAAGAGTGTCTACAATCGATGGTCGAATCAAGCTTGCGACTGACCTGCAGTACCTTACACACCGCAGTGTATCGCCAAAGGTGATGTTGAAAAGCGATTGAATCAGTAGGCACGATTATTATGCCATGTGGATGGAACCTAGCCAACTCCTTGCCATTACTTATGTGTGCTACAAATATCAATGAACGGTTAGCTTAGTGGAAGCGAGGAAACTCATTAGCTTTTTTCTTTCTGGAATATAATCAAAATTTTAGACAGACGGGTATAAGAAGTATAACAACTTTATTCTACGTAATAATACAACAATTTTACAATTAGTAAAAACTCGTATCCTTTGAGGTGAGATTCATGCATTGAAGGTGTGACTCCTATCTCTGCAGATCATGGCTCAGAAACCCATTCTGGCCATGCTTGAATTTGCGTGTACAATGCTGAACCTGGACTGACGGTTTGGCTGGCTTGACGTGCCCCGATGACACGCACGTTCGATCGAAGAACTCCTGTAGCTATTCCGCACGTAATTAATTTGTGTGCAGCATCCAGCGCAATTTGTTCCGCGTTGGTATCTGCGGCGAACATGAACATACATTCCCAACCTTACGAAGGTCAGAGTGCCAAAGTAGCGAATAACATGCGCGGGGATTCCTAATCCAATTATTCAACCAACGTCTGACCCTGACTGTCTAATCCTGGTCGAGAACCATATTTCTTTTTTTGTGCACTTTCATGACGACTGTAGAACTCAGTACCAGATTATAATAACGTAATTACAATGGCTTATCTCACCATCGAACGAACCGATGAAAGCAATCGCAATGGACCTTTTGTCATATCGATTCGCATGTGCTCCTTCGCGAGCCCACCCACGACCCTCGAACACGTTACCATCTCCCCCGATGAGAAATCTGATGAATAACAATGACATCAAGTATAAGTTGAGGGTGAATTAGCCCTTTTTGTCAGACAAGATGTTGAAGAAAGCTGTTTCTACACCAATCGGTATAGTTTTTCCTCAAGAATATCAAACCAAATGAAAAAGCATTGTTAAGGTGAAATGAAAGTCACGTGACCTCGATATGATTTACACTTGGAATTTTCAAACGCTATTTTCTCAGCCAAAACACATTCGATTGATGTGAAATTGATGTCAGTGACGTAGAAAAACTGAACGAAGGGCATGACGCTCGTGGATTTTCGAAAATCGAGACGTAATTACAGTTTTTCAACAATATTGTTCTGTAATCCAAGGCAGTGCTGCCTCTCTCCACGAGGGGCAGCACCTCCTTAGGTAACAGAACAATATTGTTACTAAAAATTCTAATTATGTCTTTCGATTTTCGAAAATCCACGAGCGTCATGCCCTTCATTCAGTTTTTCTACGTCACTGATATCAATTTCACATCAATCGAATGTGTTTTGGCTGAGAAAATAGCGTTTGAAAATTTCAAGTGTAAATCATATCGAGGTCACGTGACTTTCATTCCACCTTAATGGTAGTAGAAAAATGTATGTCTCTGCAACATCGATAACATGTGATGACTGCATAGGAGTATAACGCACATAGTATGTCGAATGATGTAGCCTTAATTATAATTGTGTTCTATGAAGGTGGAAGGTATGTCTTACGAATATCTAATATCGTCCCGACTGTTGTTCATATGATACGATTGGAGATAGGTAACGCTATGAGCACACTGACTGAGCTGTGTGCACTTGTTACCTCCTGTATCCCAGATAACAACGTGCGTGCAAATTTTGCGGCAAAATGACAGCAACGCGTGAATTTTGTTGCTGGCAATATTGCAACAAGGTGTGTCCGCTATTGCCCTAAAAAACACGGCAAACATTGGCAGCAAACATTCTCAACAAAATACTGGCAAAATGCGAGCAAGCCTTGCTGTAATTTTGAACGCAAAATTCCGGCAAATTGGTGGCAAGATTCTATTTTTTTTTTCACTACTGGGCTAGTACAGGGTACATTTTTTTTCTTTTTTGAGTCATAATAATACTTTACACAGTCATTTAAAATATGATTATCATCATTTGCTTTATTGCACACTTATAAAAATACATGTATAATAGGAAACTGTACTTGTCCACTGTAGTGGTTAAAGTGTTCATCTCTTACTCGCCATAATCTATACGTTTACTATACTAATAATCTAATACATAATAATAATACATATCACACTACACTACATACACTAATACGTAATCTATACAATATAATCTATACGTCTTCTTCTTCCTCATCCCCTTCTTCACCGGAATCCTGTTCGTCGACCCCTCCTTCATCATCTGGATCTTCATCTTCTACTTCGTCTTGTCCTCTTCTGTTAGCGCGTTGTAATCGGCCGTATATTCGTTGCGCTCACCTTCGTTTTTCTGTCCGGACTCTATTGTTAGGATCCGGAGGCTCCGCTCTTTCCTTCAAAAAATTTCTGTACCTCTGTTTTGCAGTCCTAATGCATTCTTCTCCGAAGTGAGCAAGTGGTTGAAATGGGAGGTGTCCGGTGGCAGCTACACTTACGACAAAAATATTTAGAACAATGAAGAATCAAACAATTTTAATCATGTAGAAATACATAACCGCAATCTTTATTTCAATAATAGTTTAACGAACGAACATGCCGAAGATCTCTTATCGTAAAATGACTCTGCTGATGGGGTTCCCCAATATGTAATATAGCTCATGCAACACTTATCGGTCATGCATATGCCTTCAAGCAGTTATTAAATGAATCACGCATCGCAAGTCCACCGATGTACTTGAGGTACTGCACCTAATAAGTATTTATACAATAATTACTTCGAGTTCATATTCACACTCTAATATCGTGGGATGAAAATACCATAACATGACGTGTGGAATACGTACAAGTTGACGATACTGATCACGAGTTAGGGTTTCAAAATATTTCCGATTTCAGTAGTACGAAAAGCTCATGATTTCTACGTTAAATATTATCAGATATTCCATTACAATTGTTTGCCGCGGCAGTGAACATAATACGTATTTATAAGACACATTAATTTAGGGCAAACTTTATACATATATATATAGTGATATAACTGCCTCATCCATTGAGACGCTGTTCTTGATGTGTATCGATAATATAATTGATAACAAATTGTATCAGTTCGACTCAAATTCAGTTGAATTGATACAATTGAAACATTGATATGTAAATGCATCTGGAAAACAAAGCGGAATGACATACCCGATAAACCTAACCTATAAGCTCACAGGTTATCAATGCTTCGTTGTAATAATTGTAACCTTAATGAGCACATGCTTGGTTAGAAATAATAATTGCGTATTATGCTTACCAGTGACTGCTGCACACAGATTTATTGTGTAACTGCGACTCTTTTATGTTGCTTTTGTACCGTATATTCTCACCAGCGAGCACACGCCTGTTGAACTCGTCAGCGCAAG